>JAHRHZ010000266.1:40548716-40733477 GCA_024137785.1 Ginglymostoma cirratum
AAATGATGAAGGGTTTCTGATGAAGGGTTTAGGCCCGAAACGTCAAGCTTTCCTGCTCCTATGATGCTGCTTGACCTGCTGTGTTCATCCAGCCCCATGCTTGCTTTCTAAGCTTTTACCTAGTAACCTTTTATGTTCCACCTTATCATGTGTCTTTTATTTCCAAATACATTATGTCTACTGATTCCTCTTTATCCATCCTTCTTGTTCCATCCTAGACTATAAGACCATAAGACGTACGAGCAGAAATTAGGCCATTCAGCCCATCGAGTCTTCTCCACCATCCAATCATGGCTGATAAGTTTCTCAACTCCATTCTCCCACTTTCTCCCCATAATCCTTGAACCCTTGATAATCAAAAACCTATCTATCTCCATCTTAAATATATTCAATGATCTGGCCTCCACAGCCTTCTGTGGCAGTGACTTCCACAGCTTCACCACTCTCTGGCTGAAGAAGTTTCTCCTTATCTCCGTTCTAAAAGGTCTTCCCTTTATTCTAAGGCTGTGCCCTTGGGTCCTAGCCTCTCCTACCAATGGAAACATCTTCCTAACATTCACTCTATCCAGGCCATTCAGTATTCTGTAAGTTTCAATTAGATCCACCCTCATCTTTCTAAACTCCAATGAGTATAGTCCCAGAGTCCTCAAACATTCCTCACATGTTAAGCTTTTCATTCCTGGGACCATTCTCGTGAACATCC
Organism: Ginglymostoma cirratum; assembly: GCA_024137785.1. NCBI lineage: Eukaryota > Metazoa > Chordata > Chondrichthyes > Orectolobiformes > Ginglymostomatidae > Ginglymostoma > Ginglymostoma cirratum. The sequence goes on from JAHRHZ010000266.1 coordinate 40,549,420, forward strand.
CTTGAACCCGCTCCAGAGCCAGTACCTCTTTCCTGAGATATGGGGCCCAAAACTGCACACAATACTCCAAATGTGGCCTGACCAGAGCCTTTTAGAGTCTCAGAAGTACATCCCTGCTTTTATATTCAAGCCTTCTCAAAATAAATGTCAAAGTTGTATTTACCTTCCTAACTACTGACTCAACCTGCAAGTTTACCTTGAGAGAATCCTGGACTAGAACTCTTAAGAGCAATTTAGTCAATGATGAACTGTCAGATTTGCTTGGGTTATCTGATCAGAGGCAGTGTGACCTCCAGTAAAAGATAAGTTTAACCTAAGTGTTACTACATTTCAGGTAAGGGGGGAGAGGTCAAGTTTGGACTTTCATGGCGACCTCAGTCGGTGTAGGAATGAAACCTGTGCTGTTGGCATTACATTACATTGCAAACCAGCCATTCATCAAACTGACTCCCAGCTTTTGGATTAGTTAGATAGTTATTGAATTACCCTTACAATTCATGATGCATCTGATCTTTAAGACAATGTATTGAGTAAAGTTCTATGATTTTGCAAATACACTCAGTAAAAACTAAAAATGAATTCCCGGGTGATGTATTATCTGCTTACCAAAAGGAACATGAACATTATGAGGGTCTCCTAGGAAGGTCCTTAGCAAAATGCTAATCAGAGCCTCTGCCTTAAAAGAATACATTAAAATGCAAAGGTTATCTGGACACTAGAGCTGCTTCTCCGTGCTTGTTTTGAAAATCCATGATTTATCTTATTGAATCTTTTTGGTTTCTCACTTGATTTGGACATACTTTTTTTTCCCAAGCTTCTTTGTGAAGTGTCTATTGAATAAGAAACAAGCCAATAACATTTATTAACAATGGGTGATATCTACTTGGATAGTAAAATATACAAAAAAGATTTATAACATTGAACAATTATGACTGGAAAGTTGAGGATTAATATTAATACATATCTGTTTTCTTCATCAAAAATAAAATGATTAAAATCCCTGTCTGTGCTGTATCTCAAACTTATTTCCCTGGATTCCAGCTCTACTATCATAAATACTGTCCTTGTAGTTTTACTGTATTTCTTTAATGAACTGTCTTCACTCCCAGCCAAAATATGGACTTAACATATGGGCATTTATGTCCCATCACTCAGTGGTAGTCATTGGCTGTCCCTCGATTTGAGGATGACATCTACTCAGGGGGTAACGATTTTCTGCTACAGGTCTTCATTGAATCATGCAGTATAGAAGTGGCCCATTGGCTTATCAAGACTGTACTGGCCAAACTTCTCCATATCCACACAAACGTTTTACATAAGAAATACACTAACATCTGTTTGATGGTCTTCTCATTGAATTTGGAGGATATGGCATAGGGGTTGCTGGTAGAATTTCTCCAGCGTGTTTATGACATACAGCCTAAGTCTGACTGTAGTAAAGGAGTGTGGTGATGTCAACAATACTGTAAACGAGGATTTTTTGCTGACGTGTGTCTTTGTTGTCAAACACTCACTACTGTAGTTTGTCAAAGGCTGAGCTGGCACACCTTTTATCTCTGATACAGTTGATATGGTGTCAGTAACCTTTTGTGAGAGGTGGCTTCCAAGGTATAGGATGTATTCAACATATTCCTGAGTCTCCTTTTCATTATATGGAAGATGGAATATTTGGTTGACCAGGGATGGGTTTTGATGAGTTTGTGAATCTGATGCAAAGTAGACACTGACACTGCAGTTGTCTGTAAACTGTTGATCCATGGTGGTCTGTTTAGGTTTGAAACAGAGATGACTGAGGTTATCCAGGCACTGCTAAGTAGACAGAATGGTGAAGAAGGCATTTGACACGCTTGCCTTCATTGGTCAGCACATTGAGTATACGAGATGGGATGTCATGTTGTGGCTGTACAGGACATTTGTGAGGCCACTTTTAGAGTAGTGCATACAATTCTAGTCATCTTCTATAGGAAGGATGTTGTTAAACTTGACAGGGTGCAGAAAAAGATTTACAAAGATCTTGCCAGGACTGGAGGGTTTGAGTTATAGGGAAGAGGCTGAATAGGCTGCTTTTTATCCTGGAGCTTTGGAGGCTGAGGGTGACCTAATATAAGTTTATAAAATCATGAGAGAAATCATGAGAGAATAAAGTGAATAGCCAAAGTATGTTTCTTAGGGTGGGGGAATCCAAAACTAGAGGGTATAGGTTTAAGGTGAGGGGGAAAGATTTAAAAAGGGCCTGAGTGGTATCTTTTTCACGCAGAGGGTGGTGTGTGTATGAAACGAGCTGCCAGAGGAAGTGGTAGAGGCGAGTACAATTACAACATTTAAAAGGCAGCTGGATGGGTACATGGATAGGAAGGGTTTAGAGGGATATGGACCAAGTGCTGGCAAATGGAACTAGGCCAGATTGGAATGTTTGGTTGTAGCACAAGGGTTGGACTGAAGCATCTGTTTCTGTGCTGAATTACTCTATAATATTCACACCAGAGAGCAGCTGATTTTTGATGATTTGGATAGCCACTATCAGTTATATTGTAAATAATATGGGGGCTATTACATAGCCTTGCTTGACATCAGTCTGCATTTTGAAGGTCTCTGATACAAATCCCCACTCATGACTAGTGCTGTCACATCTTCAGGAAGTAGTGGCAGGATTGTGAAATGTACTGGAGATCCTTTGGCTGCTCCTCCTAAGGAAGCATGTCTCACTGAAGGTGGCAATGACGATCTGGAATCCTGATATTTTACTTCATAAAAGTTCAGTTCTTCTTTCTGGATGATCATTCTTGAATCATCCACGAGTGTTATAACATTCCAAGTTGTAAAATGTAAATATTTTCTTTCTTTGATCACACAGAGTTATGATTCTACATGGTGTAATTCCCCAGCCAGGAGAATATCTGACGGCCTACAACATATTTCCGAGCCCCATTTGGGGTGAGCAGAGAGTATTAGGAAGAGGATGTTGTCACCAAGGCCATCACTGTCTAAAAACACAGCTATGAATGGCATTAATACATCTGTCACCTGCGTGCAGATTCTTGACTGGGTGAAGGGTCTAGGCCCGAAACGTCAAGCTTTCCTGCTCTTATGATGCTGCTTGGCCTGCTGTGTTCATCCAGCTCCACATCTTGTTATGCAGCTTTGCAGCCCTGTTCCCATCTCCAATCATCTATACCACCAGGACTTGCCAAATGGATCCTGGCAGAAGCCTGCATGTGACTTTGTTTGACATGAGGATCTTGGAGTACCCTGAGTACCTACATGACATAGATGGGTTGATGATGATTAGATTTTGGTGATGTGTCAAACCATGATGATCATTCTCTCCTTGCCTTTGCAGCTTTCTTCCTCTTTTACAGCTGATGAGACATACAGTCTTCTTTCATCTGTTCTGTCAACCTTTTTATGACTGCATTTTTCCAACCTCATCTCCATGGTTGGCCCTACTGGGAAACAAAGCTCTCCGGATGGCTTTGACTAACGGATCATCAGAGATCATAAGCTTCTCTACCACATCAAGGTGGGGATCCACAATGTACATGGTATGGCACACTGGCAGATTAAGGTTTCCCTGCTCAGCCACTTTCCCTTTATGTCATGAAAAGTTCTATGAGCTGAAATACCAGGAAATGAAGGATACATTTTTTTTTTATGAGCCTTACCCCTTGACTTCTAAAGCTATTCAAAGAGCTCTCCTTGATTCATCTAAATTACAAATGTTTCGTGAACCAGCAGAGATTTTCTGACACTAAATTCATCTTAAAATGTAGACATGATTTCCACCCACAAGGTAAAGACATTCAAAAAAGTTGCTTAAAGAAAAACATAGTTACACTGTAATGCTAAAATATAAAATAGCCAAGGAAATAATAAAAAAAATCCGATTTGTGGTGCATACATAACTTCCCTCCCTGTGGGGGAGCAGAAAGGTCAAAAGCTCATGAGTTGTGCAGTGCAGCTGCACTTTTTAACATTGCTTTCAAATAATTTACATTGTCAGGAATGAATGTGTTTGTTAATCCAACCTTTTAATTACATGATTGGGGAGGGGGTTGTTACATGGGGTAGTTTGCATTCAAGACGGGTTTAAAGAGACAGAAACTTTTTTGTTTAAATGGGATGAACTTTTAAAAAAACTCAAATAACTCAACCAGTATTCTGTTTCAAATCAGTTTTAGCATTATCATAAAGCAAAGGTTATTTTACTGAAGATGACTTTAATAGTATGCAGCATGACCTCCTAACTTTGTAAATCTTCAATCTTGTTTCAATTAAAACTTCATGTAGAAAAGTTTACTTGCATGCTGTCTTCATAGGGATTAGCTATCTCTAAGCATATCATGAACAGTTGTTTTTATTGGCAAATGAGTTGGACACTTTAGCATGTAAAAGAATATTTTGTGCCTAGCAAAACATTCAGGGTACATTACAGGATGTTAAAGAATGACAATTACACATCTCCACATATCAAAAAAGGTAAGTTTGCACAATAACTAGAGGCATTTTAGGGTACAATAGAAGGCATTAAAACTGCAGTATTGTAAAAATAGAATATTGTTTTTGTTTCAAAGTTCATAAGCTTCCTTGAAAGTATCAAGAAAATATCTGCTCCAGACATAGAACATAGAACATAGAACAATACAGCGCAGAACAGGCCCTTCGGCCCTCGATGTTGCGCCGACCTGTGAACTAATCTAAGCCCATCCCCCTACACTATCCCATCATCATCCATATGCTTATCCAAGGACTGTTTAAATGCCCCTAATGTGGCTGAGTTAACTACATTGGCAGGCAGGGCATTCCACGCCCTTACCACTCTCTGAGTAAAGAACCTGCCTCTGATATCTGTCTTAAATCTATCACCCCTCAATTTGCAGATTCAGAATTTATGTAGAGTTTCTTATTGTCAGTTGGAGTGCTAATTAAAACCCTGGTTTGCATGCATACCTTACCTGTCTATGCACGTGTGAGTTTCCAGCATAAGACTTCAATCTTTTCTTTATGTTAGACATTGTAACATAAAGAAAATGATTTACAGAGCTCTTTAATGATTAAAAGAAGAATATGAATTACTCAATCTTCAAAATATCTTCCATAACCTGATATCCATACAGATAGATTATTGTTCCATATGAAATGGAGATGTTAATAAAGTAGACAGTTTATAATTTATACCGTTCTTTCAAGAAGCTCAAAGACTTCAATCTTCTGGTATTTAGTTGATTATTGTTCAAATATTCCTTTATCATGCAAAGGGTTATGAAACATCCCCAATAAACCCCTGTCCTCATCACCTCAAGGGCTAAATTATGTTAGCTCACTGCTGCATTCTATTCCTGATCACTTAAGTGAGATGATCGTTTCTTAACATGATAATTAATTTCCTTTACTTTGTCAATGCTAACTATGAACAGACTGAAGAACAATATTAATTTAATCTAATTTTCACTAAAAGTCATTATAAACTTTAAGGATAATCTGGAAATATTATTGATTATGTTAGTTTTTACAGAAACAAAGTTTAAAGAGATTTCAATTCAATTTAATCCACATAGTTAATAATAACGCAAGGAAACCAGTGTTCAACTGTGACCTGGTAGCAAGAGGTAAAAACATTTGCTTCCCAAGCAGATGGTCGAAGGGTTGAAATCAGAGGGCAGCCTGTCACTTCAATCCGCCTGCCACTGCTCAGATGAGATTCAGCAGCTCTTGTCTGGCGAAGTGAAACATCTCATGACATAAGGGGAGGACCTAGCATTGTCAAGACTACGGGCTAAAGGACCTCCTGCGCTCTATAAGGATTTATCACAAGAACAATGTCACCATTAATGTGGTGTCTGACATAGTGGACAGAGTTTTGTTAGATCACGTAAGCCTTCATAAAGTCTTATTTACGTTCCATCCATAGGTTAGATTTTCTGCATTATTTAACTGAATTCTCTGCTATTCCTTACATTGGTGCTTATTGTGTCACCAGTACCAAATCCCAACATGGCAAGTTGTAAAAAGGAATTCACTATGATAATGTGTAAAGTAACACCAAAAATTGACTTTGAAAATCACCAGATTGTCATTAAAACCCGAGATGGTGACACTTTGGGAAAGGGAACCGAGCCCGACATTCCTTTCTGGCCCATACAAGACCCCAAACTCTGACTAAATGATTGACTCTGATTGTCTTTGTGGTAACGAGAGATGGGTAATAGGTGGTCCTTGCCAGTATTGTCGACATGATAAAAATACCTAAAATATATAAAAATCCTTAGGAGCCTTGTCTTTAAGGACATATGTTGTAAAACGAAAAGCAGTCTATATTCTGCATATATTCAAGAAACAATTTTTTCGTGAAATTTGGCAAACTGCTGCCATTTCAGATATGAAATTTTAGCACTTTAGAGAGAGGTAATCCTGCTCTCCAATGCAGAATCCATGACAACATACCACTGTTTTAATAATTCAGTAGTTTGCATGTAGCCCTGCTGCGCTCACTTAACTGTTACTTCACCACAAAACACGAGCTCTGCACATTTGATACAACAGATACCAAGGAACATTTACAAGCTTCTACTTGAGACAGCTACAGTATTGGCATTACAGCTCTTATGTAACTGAGTCAGAGCTAATGCCTCGAGCAGAAAGGAATACCTCAAGATGTTTTTACTGCACGCTACTGGAGATACAATATCGCTGGAGAGAATGCAGATGGATGTCTTGCATTCCACCATTTATGTTGTTAGACTTAGGCAGGGAACTCAGTCCTCTAATGCAGAGTAACAATGAAATTCATTGCTGCTCTTTACAGAAGTGTAAAAATGTGTCTGAAAAACTATATTTGAAGAGGAGGCAGAATCATACCATTCATGTTATAGTCATGCATTTCAAAAGCAATTTTCTTACTTCTGAACAAAAATGCATCTTTGCATAAAACAGTGCCCTTTTAAAATGGCATTCAAAATTTTTTCTCACAATTATGAACTTTTTTTTGTGACTGTATTGCAGTGCGTTTCAAGATTCCATATGCATTTTCCACAGATAGAAAGTTATTCCGGTACAAAATAGCCTTTAGATTTTTTTTTGTGTTCAAAAGGAGAATATCTGATATGCAAAAGAAATTGTAGACTTCAATTTCAGAATAATTTAATCCTATGCATTGTCAGGGAGAAGCAATAGCAAAGGAACTAAAAATCACAACCAATAAAACTGTAACCTTGAAAGGGTGCCCCTTGGCATAAATTGCTAGTGCACTGATCCACTACACTGCAGAGTGATCACACACATGGGTACTCCCCCGTGATTAACCACATGCAGAGTTCCCAGTCTCCACTGGGATTTTGAAGGAGGTCATAACAAAGGTGCAATCCCCTGCCAGAAAACACGACAGAAGAGGAGGAGGGTGTGAAAAAGGAATACTCTGAGTAATGCCATGCCACCCTGGTTCCGCTCATTTGAGAATGGAGTAAACAAGGAAGAAGCCCAGAAACTAGTCACCTGTCTGTTCTATTGCTATGTGCCATAAGATGACCTAAAAAATTGAGGGAGACAATATGCAAAATAGAGAAAATAAAATGTCATTAATTAAAATCTCTTTCAGCTTCAAATGGATCCTTAAGGGTTAAACTTGTTTCATAAAAAATAACTGTGCCACATTAAATTTGTACGATCAGAATAAGACGACAGATACACAAGTTATTTTATGACAGGTTTCTTTGTACGCCACCTCCCTTCAAGTTAACTGTTCAGGGCAGAGAGGAAAATAATTAGATGTATTGCCTACAAATTCTCATCTACAAAAACCTTAGTGATAGAGTTTTTTTGAAATTATTGACGCAACATTCTTAGCATTATGTCAGAAGCAGCACGTGAAAAGATACAAAACATAATGTCTTTATCTTCAGTTGTCTACTTGAAAATTTCACACAGAATTTAATAAATCTTGTTTTGATATTGTGCCAGAATGCGCCAAGCCTACCCTTGGTTTAGTTTAATAGGGTCAAAATATTTCCACACTGGGAACATGCACATTAATCATATGTCCAGTGGATTTTCAAAATTGAAAGAGACAAGGCCAAGCAAAATTTTAAATTAATTGGGCCTACCCCAGCCTTCAGGGTCACCTTGTGTCAGTTGTCCCACATTTTCCAGGTCATGGAGTTCCTATTTACCGTACAGCTGGCACGAAGAGAGATAGACGCTTTGGGCAAAGAAAGGTGAAAGAACTCCACTCCAAAAGTGTGAATTTTCCTACAGGCGGTAACAACAATTGCTGCTGCAGATTGTCGCCAGACACCAACCACTTAAATAATGCATGCTCTGCTGAGGACTCAGTTTGGTGCATTTTCTAATAGAGTAGTCAGGCAATTTTGTAAACACCCTGTCGTTTACCATAAATTCACTGGGCTGGTTCTGACTTTCGAGTAATTAGTGCAGCTGCTGCTCACAATTATTAATGCTAGGTGAGAAACTGTCCCCAAAATAACCTTTACTTTAATGTGGAAAGTCCTGTGAAATTTACACAGTTTAGCCATCACTTTAATCAAAAATGCAATATATTAAATTATCTCTGAAGAATTTGCTTATGTTTACATTTCTCTGCCATGAAGACACTACATTTTCATCACAAAGACAGCTATTTGAAATGAAGACCTTGTGTGGAGAGCAAAAGGTTAATGTAAATTCAAAGTTTGTCACATAGATCTTAAATGATTTCTGCAATTTCCTTGAGCAAGACTGAACAGTCCTTTGTATTACTTTAGGTTTACTGAACTCGAAAACCCAACAACGTAATAATATAATTTTTATACCGTCTTGCCCAAAATTTAAAGAACGTGTTCACTGGTGCTAAAAAGGATGATCACTCTTACATGATTGACCTTTACTCTTTACTAATGTAATGGTTAAATCTAGCCAGACAGATTGAGCTGAATAACTGTCAGGATCATCCAACTTGTCTTTAGCCACATACCTTAGCTGCAAAAGGACAAAGTATTTGGCCACTAGGATCATTACCCTCACCCGCCCTCCACCAATGGAAGATACATGTTGACTGTAGGTATTTTTAATCTACCTATTCAGACATGTTAATAATGCACCCCTGGAGCAGGTGGGTCTTGACCCCAGGCCTTTTAACCTAAAGGTAAAGACATTACCACTGTGCCACAAGACCCCATATGTTGACTGTAAACTGATGGTCAGCCACAATTCACCAGAAAAGCTCTTTTATAATACTTGAATATGCAAATAAAAATAGGCAGGTTTAGAATCCACCTGAACACTCCGGCTAAATCGCAATGAGGCTCTTTACATTCATTTCCGTTTTTCTTTAGATCATATGAAACCGCACCATTTTCATTTACTAATGATTACAAGTGAGGTGAATGCAACGATAACCAATATGCTGTGCGCTCTCAGGTGGAAGGCTCAACTATTTGTAGGTGTATCAAGGCCCTATAATTCCAGGATTTCCCTCTCTAAGCCTACCAATCCCTCTCTCTCATTTAAGATAAAACTGAAAAGCCACCCCTTTGATCAAACATTTAACTATTTTTGATGTCTAATTTTGTTTGATAACATTCCTGTGGAATGCTTTAAGTTTTAATGCAATAAAAGACACCATCTAAATACAAGTTAGTGCTATTAAACTTTGAACTTTAAACTGATCATAACACAAAGTAGGAAATTGCTTCTCACAGGAATTTTCATTTTCCTTTGTTCTGGTATCAGGTCCAACCTTGACTTCACAGGGAGGCTGTATTCACAAAACTGATCTATTTCAGACCAATAACAAAGTTAAAGATACTAAAAATACACAACCTTTTCAAGGCACTCTTGCCATAATTCTGGTAGAAGTATGCCAGAAGATCAGTATAATAGAAGGTCAAAATTTGAGGCCTGTAATACATGACTTTTCATGTCCTCTTATATTTCTCCACTCGTGGCAAGCATGGTGCCTTCCAACAGCCTGGGTATGATAGTGTAGAGAACTCCTAGGCTCAGAATTTCCTCAGCTGGGATATTTGTGATGTATTTGGAGAAATGTATTTATACATGGCATTCTGATACCTTGCTGCAGTTATGTCACCTGTATCTTTACAGTAAATAATTTCACTTTGGTTTGTTGCAGTTACTAAATGATTATCATATCATCGGGAAATTACACATTAATCATACATTCAGCAAAAATATCATATCAGAAGAAGTGTGAAGCTCGTACTGAGTCAATGTTCAGTTTTCTAAGAGAGCCAGCTACTGTTATAAAAAAAAGGAATAAGTTAAACCACTGTCTGCAACTTTGAACTATTGGGTGAGTCAGAATGGCTATGAATTTTCCAGTCCTTGCAGCAGCAGAAATTAAAGGAGATTTGAGACAGAACTAAAATTTTTCCACTATCAATGAAAAATCTGTGAGAATTGAATACAAATACCAAGCAAATAAGATTGAGGATTACAAACAATGATTTTGAAGTCATTGTAAACATGCTATTGATGTTAGCTATGAATGCTGTATGCTCAACATTAGATTTCGGTGGAAAAGTGAGATGGTTGTTGAATATATGTGGTATTGACACATCCATGGGATTCCTGTGAGCTTGGAGACCATCTTTTAGTCACACCAACGATAGGATTGTCTTAAGTATAAGTGAACCTGCCACGACAGCACAGCTGCTGAGAAAAGAGAACACTACTCTCAAGAAAGCTATTGACATGTGCAGAAGTTCTGATGCTGTCAATCATCAGATGCAGTGTATTAATGGAAAAACAGACAAAGCTTTGCATTATGTTGAGAGACATTCCAAACTAAATGTGCACAACATATTAGAAAAAATAGTTGTGTAAGAACTAACAGAAAGATCAAGACCAGAAAGCAGTATGTAATTATTGTAGAGGGCATTATGTCAAAACAGATCCAAGCCAGTCAGTAAGACAGAAACTAAGATAACCTTTCTTTAGATATCCTTTAGTATATTGTATAAAAATAGCATGTACAAGAAACAATGTTTCAACACAAGTGGTATTTTTAAAGTATCAATTTCATTTTTTGACTTCCGAGCGGCATCTAATATTCTTTTCCCCATAAGAATATCTTAAACTCCACCACACTCAAATAACCACCTGGAAGATCAACATGGGAAAAGTATAGGTTTATGATATATTATTACGTTTATTTATTAAACGTGCTTTCTAAAATGTACAGACCATGTTAGGCTTTAAGCTTAATTTGTAATTCTATATTGTATGGGTTAACGAGAGAAGGACATAGTTGTAGTTTCATTTGAGAGTCATCTGAGTGTTACTAGGTTACCTGAAAATATGTTTACATGCATCTAGAGGTGAATAGTTTCAGTGCTTTAGAAAACAAGGGTAGAAGAGAGGAAATTTTTGGCTAGCAATAGGTTGTTTACTGACATGGGAGACTGAAGTAGAAACAAGTTTCTCCTTAGGAAGAGAAACAGAAGCATTCAGAAGTATGCAGGTTTCTTTCGAGAAAGAAGTCAGTCATTGAAGGAAAAATGCCTGTAACATTAGCAGAACTGTTTGCAGGCATCAAAGCAATAAGGGTAGAAGAAAAGAAGTTCTGAGTGGCTTTGAAGTTAATAAGAAAGAAACTCAAAAATCAGAAGGCTTTAAGATGTCAAAGAGGAAAACAGTCTACAAAATTTGATTGCATGAGTTTTAAGAAACAAATGTTGAGGAGTAAATGAGCTGGGTTAAAGTTTGTTTAAGGGTTTCAGGATGAAACATTGACTAAAGAATTTGTATTTTTTAGTTAAATATACATTTGTTGAGAAGAAACTGATTACAGCTGTGCCCAGTGAGCAAGGAAATTTAAAATGCAAACAGGGTGTCCATTCACTGAGATTTGAGTATCTGCAAGCTTGAGAAAGCTTACAGTTGTGTGTAAAAGGGTTGAATTTTCATTTGTGTTATTTGTCATAAAACCATTTCAAAAGTTCTTATGTTATGGATAATAACTTTGAGGTTCTTTTGTTAAAAGTATATTGGCACCATCTTGTGAATATGTTGCGTGACTAACCACCACAGTAAACAAATTTCAAAAATAAAACTCAAGGTCTATCAAGCCAGGTTTTACTCTGACATCTGCTTGGCCAGTATTATCATAAATTGGGATGATGACATATTTTTGTGAATTCAATTTCTTTAGTCTCTATTTTCTCTTCAGATTTCCTCAAGTGGGACATGTTTCCTCATAGTACTCAATGTTAATATGTCAGAATTGGCATTAGGTCTAATCATTTTGACTGTCCAGTTAAATTTCTTAACTGGTAGGTACCTTCCCTGGATGTAAAGTCATCTCTCTCTCTCACGGTCTCTGTCTGAAAGCCTGGTCTGACCTGGATGTGATTAACGTTTTCTAAATAAGGCCTTTGATCCAATTTCACTCCTGACTTGATGTCTAACCTGATATATTTAAAGACTCCCACCAACTCATACTGCCACAAGCTTGACTTACAGTCTTAAATTCCCTTTCATTCTTTGAGTGGCTTCAAAAATACTTTCCTTAGAAACTTTTCACCCTGCAAATACAGCTTTTATGTTGACTGATTTACATTCCCAAGGAGTATATTGACAAAAGAACTAAGTGGTTCTTCAAGATCACTTTTCCTGCAGTTGGAGAATCTATACCTACATCTTGATCACCAGGTTTCTCTTCAAAACCCCATGCAAGTAGCTTGGCTTTCAATCAATCACATTGTTCTTCATTCCTGTCTTGTCAGTAAACGCCACAGTTTGAACATTTGCTTGTATTTTCTAAAACAATCAAATCAATAGTATAATCAAGTAGAATAGTTGTTTAGAATGCTGTTCTGAAAATGTTCAAAAACACACCTGGGAAAATCACTTCATATGTTAATGCTGCCATTCAACAAATTTCCCCAGTAAGTTTTTCACCAAACTTAAAAAAATCTCCTTGCTGATGGACTAAAGTTATTTGGGTCGTTTTTACATGGTGTAGAGTTTGACAGCATCATGAGAAATAGACAAACAAAATGTAGTTGCTGGAAGTCTGAAAAATACAAAAAAAATGCTGCAAACATCCATCATATCAGGAAATATAGTTGAAGAGGGGAACAGAATTGATGTTTCAGGTTAAGGTCCTTTCAAGGCCTGGATTAATAATTGAAAACATATAAATATATGAACAAAGCACAAGAATAGGTCTCCTGACCCTTTGAGCATGCTCCACCACTCAATAAGGTCACAGCTAATCTGATTTTAACCACAACTCTACATTCTTGCATATCCCCGATAATCTTTCATTCCACTGGTATTCAAGAATCTATCTAGCTCTATGTTAAAATTAATTAAATCTTCTGCATTCACTGCCTTTTAATCTTTTGAGAGGAAAAAAGTTTCCTCATCTCTGTCTTAAACAGATAACACCTTATCTTTAAGCTATGACCCCTAGTTTTGGTTTATCTCACAAGAGGACTCATCCTTTCACAATCCACTAGATCAAGTCCCCTCAGGATTTTGTATACTTAGTTAGGGTAGAGACTAAATGTATCTAGCTGCTCCTCATAAAGCAATCCAATCACTACTGGTATGAGTCTAGTGGCTTTCTCTGCACTACTTCCAATGCATAAAGATTCGCCATAATTACAGTGACCATTAGTGTAAATTATACTTTAAAGGTTTCATTATTGCCTTGAATAACCAAAGCAGAACCTCCTTATTCTTGCATTCAATTCCTTCACAATAAAACATAAGATCCTATTAGAGATAATGGGAACTGCAGATGCTGGAGTCAGCAATAACATAGTGTGGGGCTGGAGGAACACAGCAGGCCAGGCAGCATCAGAGGAGTAGGAAAGTTGACATTGAAAGAAACGTCAACTTTCAAGTTCCTCTGATGCTGCCTGGCCTGCTGTGTTCCTCCAGCTCCATACTATAAAATCTTAATAGCTTTCCTGATAACTTGGTGTACTTGAATACTAACCTTCTGTGATTCACACACCCAAATCTCTCAGCACCTCAGAGTTCTGCTAGCTCTCGCCATTTAAATAACATGCTTCAATTTTTATTCTTTCTGCCAAAATGAATAATTTCTTACCTTTCCCATGTTATACTCCACTTGCTCACTCATTTAATCTATCTACATCCATTTATAGGCTCCTTACGCCTGCTTCACAATTCACTTTCCTACCTATTTATGTGTCATTAGCAAATTACTTGCCATATCTTTGATCCTCTCATCCGAATCGTTTTTATAACTTGTAAAGAATTGAGGTCCCAGCATTGACCCCTGCGGCATACCACTCATAACATCCTGCCAGCCTGAAAAAGACGCATTTATTTTGATACTGTTCTTCCTGTTAGACAGCCAATCTTTTACCCATGACAATGTGTTACTCCAACACCATGAACTTTTATTTTCTACAATAACCTTTGTTGTGACCCTTTCTCAAAAGAATTGAATTGAGTTAGGTTTATTGACACATATACTCAATGAGTACAGTGAAAAGTTTCCAAATTGCCACTTACAGCGTCATTTAAGGTTACAAAGGTGCCTAAGTACAGAACCTTGGTACAAAGCAGAAAAATAAAGAAAACCAAGTTAAAAAGTTAAACATTACAGTCCTTCTAACTAAAATTAGAAAAACAAAAGAAACACATTTAACAGTTCAGTATCACAGTCCGTAAGCACTTGGCCATGCTGGGCTCACACACGTCCCAAGGGCTTGACCTAACCCCACACACATTCTCTCTCTCTCTCCCCCCCACCACACCCCACACACATTCTCTCTCTCCCCCCACACCCCCACCACCACTACCAGGCTGCCTGCTCTCGGCACCTTGCAGCATGTTCCTCCTCCCACTCTTGCCACCAGCTGCCCTTGGCTGCCTGTAAGTCAAGAGCAGCTGCCTGCTCTCACTGTCGGCAGCATAGAGCTGCCTAATCCCGTTGTTGCCACCAGCCGCCTCAGGCTGCCTCCAAGTCAGGAGCAGCTGCCTGCTCTCATCACCAGTCTGGAAGACTCTACCTGACCTGCTGACTAATTCCAGCATTTTCTATTTTTACATCATTTGAAATAACGTTGAAGACACAAACATAGAATTATAGAATCCCTACAGTGTAGAAACAGGCCATTTGGCCCACTAAATCCACACCAACCCTCCAAAGAGCATCCCAATGAGACCCACCCTCTACCCTTTCCCCATAATTCCCTGGACTATGGGCAATTTAGCACAGCCAATCCACCTCAGTTGCACATCTTTGGATTGTGGGATGTAATTGGAGCACTCAGAGGAAACCCCCACAGACACATCACAGAATCCCTACAGTGTAGAAACAGGCCCTTCAGCCCAACAAGTCCACACCAACCCTCAGAGCATCTCGCCCAGACCCATCATCCTTTAACCCACCTAACCTACATATCCCTGAACACTATGAGCAATTTAACATGGCCAATCCACCCAACCTGCACCTCTTTGGACTGTGGGAGGAAACTGGAGCACCCGGAGGAAACCCACACAGACATGGGGAGAACGTGCAAACTCCACACAGACAGTCGCCTGAGGGTGGACTCAAACCTCGGTCTCTGGTATTGTAAGGTAGCAGTGCTAATCACTGAGCCACCATGCCGCCCACTGAGCCACTGTGCTGTCCACGATACAAATAGTAAAGCAAACCTAATGCAAATAGTAAAAATTGTTTAACATGGAGATAATGTTGAATTTTAGATCCCGCTGAACAAACACAAATTAATATCAAAATTAAATGTAAAAAACATACTACATTGATACAGAAGTGAAGAATCAAGGAAAACAACTGGGAAAGGATTAATTTTGTAAGTTATTGCAGAAGCGTTACATGCTTCTTCCCATTGTATTCTACCAACTGCACTGTAACAGCTAAGCAGGTTTCAAATCAGTGAAGTCAGTAATGGAGAACGAGTATTTTGTCTTGGTCACAAAATGCAACAGAAACGTTTTGAAATATTTAAGATTTCATGCAACATTTTTGCTAAGAATCTGTTGCTACTGTATTATTAAACAATATCCATTCTGATTGATTAGAAGCACAGTGCTTCTAATCAAAGAAAACAAAAGTTTTGGAGTTCACTATCAAATCTAGACTGGTATCCGTATCCAGACTTTTGATAATTCAGGTAATTCATGATGTAACCACTTATAGTGGGTTCAAATAACTGCAAAGTTTCGAGGTTTAATCTCTGAATTTACCAAGGCTGCCTGTTGATTTTAGAAGGGCAGGCAGGGACACTTAATTGAACAAGAGGCAAAATTTCAGTTTCCTGGCGGCAGGATAAACACTTGCTACTAAAATACTCAGAACTTTTCAGGTGGGTCATTTTCACATCCAACATTGGCAGCAATCTGTTTTTCATTCATTAGCATGTCATGAATATTCATTAACATCCCATATCACTGGAATTACTTTCAGGGCACAAAGGATTAGCTAAAAATAGAAACCATGCCTATTCACAAAGGTCACCACAGAGATGTGCCATGAATCTGGCAGGGTAGATATCTTGGGTGGTATGGTGGCTCCGTGGTTAACACTGCTGCCTCACAGCACCAGGGACCCAGATTTGATTCGACCCTTGGGTGACTGTCTGAGTGGAATTTGCGCATTCTCCCCGCATCCGTGTGGGTTTCCTCCCGGTGCTCCAGTTTCCTCCCACAGTCCAAAGATGTGCAGGTTGGGTGGATTGGCCATGCTTAAATTGCCCATAGTGTTCAGGGATGTGTAGATTACGTGGGTTAGAGGGGGTTCGGTCTGGGTGGGATGCTTTGAGGTTCGGTGTGGATTTGTTGGGCCAAAGGGCCTGTTTCCACACTGTAGGGATTCTATGAAAATCTTCCTTTAAGCTCCACCGAGTATATCACAGAACAAAAAAAAAACCAAAAGAACTGCAGATGCTGGAAATCAAAAAACGAAAACAGAAACTGCAGGAAAACTCAGCAGGTCTGGTAGCATCTGTGCAGAGAAAACAGAGTAATATTTTAGGTCCAGTGACTCTTGATCCAGTGAGTTCCTATTGAGGAAGCTTATTGTCCACCATTTGAACATTTCACTTTGTGGCTTGCTTGCTCCATAAGCGGCAAAGTGGCACATTAGGGAGGAAGGAGTTGGACATTCCAGTCCAAAACAATAAGAAAGGGGACTTACACCAATTCAAATTGCTCTCAAAGACAAAATTAAAATGGGAAACTTTTTGGCTCTGATATGAAGAAGGATTGCTTTTAGAATGCCTTCACTAAATTGGCACCTTTGGAAAATGGTTGCTCTTTGCACAAAACCTTACAGCATTAGGGTTGAAGCCTCTCAAGTTGATCAGCTTATGAGAAATATCAGTTGTCTGCATCTATGTTGTTGTTAAATGATTACAGTATTAGTGTTGAAACTTAACTGGGCCAATAAGCATGCGTAAGTGAGAAAGCACTTGCTGAGACAGTGAACCTGATTGGGACAGGGAAGCAAGGCTGAACTCTAAATGGGGCTCACTTCAAAAGGCCCTCTTTTCCAGTCATGCCTTCAGCCCATGCAAGCTTTTGATGAGAGTAAAGTTAGGTCATATGGCTTTCAGGCCAATCGGATACGTAACTGGCTTAACAGCAGGAGACAGACAGTGGTGGTGGAGGGTTGCTTTTTGGATTGGAAGCCTGTCACCAGCAGTATTCTACAGACATCAGTTCTAGGTCCTCTTTTGTTTGTCATTTATATAAATGATTTGGATGAGAATATAAAAAGCATGGTTAGTAAGTTTGCGGACGACACCAAAAGTGGTGGCATAGTAGACAGCAAAGAAGATTTTCTAAGATTACAAAGTGATTGTGATCAAATGGGCCAATGGTCCGAAAAATGGCAGATCAAGTTCAACCAGGATAAATGCAATGTATTGCATTTTGGTACAACAGGGGTGGGGCTTATACAATTAATGGCAGGGCCTTGGGTAGTGTTGTAGAACAGAGGGACCTCGGGGTGCAGGTACATAATTCTTTGAAGTTTGCGTCCAATATAGTCAGGGTCATCATTACATGTTCAGCACGCTTGCCTTCATTGCTCATTCCTTTGACTATAGGAGTTAGGAAGTCATGTTGAGGTTGTACAGAACATTGGTAAGGCCGCTTCTGGAATATTGTGTCTAGTTCTAGTCACCCAGTTGTAGGAAGGATATTATTAAGCTGGAGAAGGTTCAGAAGAGATTGACCAGGATGTTGCTGGGTATGGAAGATTTGAATTAAAAGGAAAGGCTGGATAGGCTGGGACTTTTTTCACTGGAGCATAGGAGGTTGAGAGGTGACCTAACAAAAGTTTATAAAATAATGAGGGGCATAGATAGAGTTAGTGATAGTCGTCTTTTCCCTAGGATGGAGAATTTCAAGACTGGGGGACACATTTTTAGGGTGAGAAGAGTGCGATTTAATAAGACACAAAGGGCAGTTTCTTTACACCGAGGGTGGTTTATGTGTGGAATGAGCTTCCCAAGAAAGTGGTGGATGTGAGTACATTTACAACATTTAAAAGATGTTTGGATAAATACATGGATAGGAAAGGTTTAGAGGGATATGGGCCATGAGCAGGCAGGAGGATTAGTTTAGTTTGGGATTATGGTCAGCATGGACTCATTGGATCAAATGGTCTTTTTTCATGCTGTATGACATATTCTCCTTGCTTTGATGAAGGGAAAATGATCTGATGGTGTGAGAGCTGTTAACCTTTTCAGTTCCATTTATATTTCAAGTGTGAACCCTGGAAGATGTATGAGAGCCCGTACTACTGTGGTACTTTGGTAGGTGCAATCAAGTGACAGACATTTAATGCATACGGAACATCTTCAGCACCTAATCTTGTATGTGACAGCCTTCTGCAGTGGTAACCTTACAATGCTAACTCATACAGAATATGAAGCCCTGAGTAAACAATGATACATACCATGGCAAGGAGCAGCTGATTATTCATCCTCTTGTAGCTCTGGATCCAGGGTCTCCTGAGCTGTCCACATACAGTATAACTCTTTCCTTATTTGAACTATATTTGCTATCTTTTGATCTTACTAGTACTTCAAGCAAGTAGATGGAAATTAGCAATTATTCCTGGTAAAGAGAACACCTCATGCTGATATGGTTTGACTTTAGTTAATCCATGCTTGACAGCAATCTGACTAAATCTTAATTGACAAAGATAACATTACAGTCCTCAGAATTTCATGACGTGATTTATACTATAAAGGCCATTCATTGACTATGGTGATAGCTATTTCATAGACAAACACAAGTAATTAATTTGGCAGTTCTGAAGCCAAGGTTCGCTGGACCGAAAACACTACCTCTGCTTTCTCTACACAGATGCTGCCAAATCTGCCGAGATTTCCCAGTGTTTTATGTTTTTGTTTCTGATTTCCAGTATCAGCAGGTCTTTGTATTTTTTTTTTAAACTATTTTAGTATATAGTTTAATGGACCAGACCAGAGCTCCCCAGAATATATTAAGAAAGCAGCCTAGACCCTAACTGTTTTTATTTTAAAGGTAAATGTGAGGTGTTGTATCCCAGATGCAATTTGATTAGCCAAACTAGTCAACATTAAGCAATTAAATAAATAATTTACTTAAACACAAACAAAATAAAACAAAACAAAGAGCAATTTGGAATAACTTAACACTATTGGAAAACTTAACAGAATAGCAGATGCATTAACTGTCACTAATTAACTGTTCCAATAAAGTAATATTGCATAAACACACCCTTGACAAAAGGCAAATTCAGAACACAGATTGTCTCACATGCAAACCTATCGGTAAGTAAAAGATACATGCAACAGCTCCCCAGAGAGACAGATCTTTTCTTTCCACAATCTCAGTTCACACCCACTAACCAACTAAAGCGAAATCCTAGGTCTGTTTCCGCCTCCAACCACTCATGCTTCTACTGTTCCAACTTTAAAACAAAACACCCCAGGCTTCACAAGTTGTTTATCTTCTCATAGTTGCTCAGTACCATTCCCCCGGAACACTGTCTTGAAAAAAAAAGGACAAAATAACCTCTTAAAGCCAAACTATCATCACAATAGCAAGCTCCCACAGACATAAAAGAAGACCAGATGGTGGTGGCTAAAAGAGAGTAACCAAAGTAGCAGAACTTCTTTAAGTAATGCTTTTAGAGAGCCCAACAGGCAAATAACATTTTGTTTTACATTTCATGACACAACTTCTCTGACAGAGTAACATTCCATTAATATTCCTGTCACTGTGTTTTAACTTTATTGATTAATTTGTGGTCAGATCACGACCAACTGTACCCAACTTACAATGAATTGAGATATTTCTCTTCAAATGAACTTAATTTTGAGAACTATTAAAACAGATTTGATCTTTTGCTTTGAGCCCCTTTCCAATACTCAAGGATAGTAAGGATATCAGGAATGCAATAATTTAGTGCAAAAGGAAGTGGCAGAAGGATATTGTATGATCAGAGTCCCCAGCCAGTTTTAATATGTATTACCAGCGACTTTCAAAGCATAGGCATAGTTATTTTTGTTTTAACAAATGTATTAATTGTTTTTTCCCCAGATGTTCATTAATACCACAAACAGACATTCTTGAAAGACATACTTCATCAAGGAGCTGATGTACTGCTAAAACAATTTTGTTCAAAGCTTCTCACAGTGCTCAGTGAGTAACTTTATGTGTTTACTGTGTGTACTTTAGCATCAGAATTGCTTGGGTTCTTTGGAATGCTGCATGCCTGTTTCATTCACAATCCTGTGAGGCAGCTACCATCATTAAAAGCTGTGGATGAAAATGTATTCACAGAGCATTGGTACAGTGTGTTTCACATCATTAACTGTACAGTACTTTACTGCCGCCTTACCACACCAAGTACTCCTTGTCACATTTCTACACAGAAGATGGAGATAAGGGAAAACTGCAAAACACTGATGAGGGCAAGGTTACTGTTGTGGTATACATGGACTTCCAAAAGCTGTTTGATACAGTGCGATACAACAAACTTATGAGGAAAGTAATAGGTCATGGAATAAAAGGGATAGCTGCAACGTGGATACAAAATTGGCTGAGTGACAGCAAACAGATAGTAATGGTTAATGAGTATTTTGCAGATCGGTGGAAGGTTTGTAGTGGAGTTCCTCAAGGGTCAGGATTATGGCCTTAACCTTTCCTGATATATATAAATGTTGGTGTGCAGGAGACAATTTCAAAGTTTTCAGATGATATGAAACTTGGAATTATTATAGACTGTGAGGAGAACTGTGGGGAATTTCAAAAGGACATAGACAAATTGATGGAGAAGACAGATAGGTGACAGATGATGTTCAATGTGGAGACATGAGAGGTAATAAACGTTGGTAGAAAGAATGTGAAGAAACAGTATAAAATGAAGGATGCAGTTGTAAAGGACATACAGGAACAGAGAGACTGGTATGTATGTGCATGTCATTAAAAGGTGGCAGGACTGGTAGAGAGAGTTGTAATTAAATCTAAGCGGCATAGAATACAAGAACAAGGAGGTTTGCTGAACCTAAACAGGAGACTTTTTAGACCTCAACTGGAGTACTTGTGCAGTTCTGGGTACCACACTTTGGGAAAGATGTGAATGCATTGGAGAGAATGCAGAGGAGATTTTCAAGATTAGTTCTAGGGACGAAAAATCTCAGTCTAACGATAGTTTGGAGAAGGTGGAACTGTTATTCATGGAGAGAATGCAGCTGATGGGAGATTCAATATAAATTTTCAAAATCATGAGGAATCTAGAAAGAACAGATAGGAAGAAACTATTCCTGCTTATAAAAAGGATCAAAAACCAGATAACACAGTTTTGAAGTGTGTGTAGAAGAAACAAATGCAAGGTGAGAAAACAAAAACCTTTCCGTCATTTGAAAATGTGGTGGAGGCAAATTCATTTGCAGCATTGGAGAGGGCATTGGATGATGATTTAAATGGAAATAAGGTGCAGAGTTATAAAGAAAAGGTAGGAGTTTGGCACTAAGTCAAAATGCTCAGAAAATTGGTGCAGACAAAATGAGCCATATGACCTGCACTATAACACTTCTGTGATTCTGCATCATCTTAGCAGCAGTAATATCACAGCATCTCATAATACCAACTGAATGATTAAAATAACAGTTCAGCACAGCTCTTATTTGTTTACTGTGTCAGTTTCTTCAATCTATTGGGAGAAACTGATACCTGTTTCTGGAAATCAAAAATCTTACAAGATCAGAGATAAAAGGTACTGCAGATGCTGGAGAATCCGAGATAACAAGCATGGGGCTGGATGAACACAGCAGGTCAAGCAGCGTCATAGGAGCAGGAAAACTTGACGTTAAGGGTTTAGGCCCGAAACATCAAGTTTTCCTGCTCCTATGATGCTGCTTGACCTGCTGTGTTCATCCAGCCCCATGCTTGTTATCTTACAAGATCAGTTACTTTGGGGTAATGGCAATTCAACATTTTCTTCTCCCCACTACACAACAAAATATCCTTGTACTTGTACAAAAACATGTTAATATTTATTAGGAATTTATGCCATTGAATAAAGTGGATTTTTGGCTACAAAATAATCTTATAATCAGCTTTGCTGCTAATATTTACTCAAGTAAAATCCAGCCCCTCATGGAAAAGACAGGCTATTACTAGTTTGTATAGTTTGTTAACTGCTTGTAATTCTCAACCTCTTTCTTACAAGTTGGCTGTTAAGCTTTGACAAATTTTATGGTATTAGATTGATTTAGTCACATTGAAGCTTCAGAACTATGCTGTGCAATGGTAGGCTGTTGGATTTGCCTGCGTGATTATCCATAAACTTACCTTGCCATAATCCATATGCCAAAGAGACACACAAGGTAGAAGTCAGCTATTTTTTATTGGGACAATATTTCAATAAGACATTAACATCACAGCACAGTGCAACTTGGATTTCTTGAATGCTTTTAATGCATAAATGGAAATCTCAGGAGTGCTCAACAGGTCGGTGCTCAATGAGCATCATTCAACAGCTGTGAGATTGGAAAAAGCGCAGTTTAACAGAAGCTAAAGCACAGTCTGAGGGAAGACGTCTTTAGGAGGCTTTCAAAAGTCGCGGAGCAGGAGAGACGGCAGAGATATTGAGAGTGATAGCTAAAGTCTTGGGAAGAGCTATTAGAAAGAAACACAAAATGGAAGGATTAAGCAACAAGAAGCAACTGATGGTAGATGGGATGAGAGAGCAGGCAGGAACAGGTGGCTGCACATAAGACAAAGACACACACATTTGCAAAGGAATTTGAAGGTAAGGCTAAGAATCCTCAAGTAAATTCTCTAGGGCATGGTTTCAGAAATGAGGACGAGAAGTATCAGCCTAAGTGACAAAATGAGCTGCCATGTTCTGGATGACTTGTAGGTCATAAAGAGCAAAGTGAGCCAACTGGTAAGAGCATTGAAGAAACGTAGCCTTGCGTATTAAAAATGTGGATTAACATTTTAAATGGTAAAAGTAATGATGGAATATTAATGAAAAAATTCAGCAGTTCACAAAATTTCTATACTTCAATACAAAGGAAGTAGCTGGGGAGTTTGATGGAGTCAAGGCAAATGATTTAAGAATATCCAAAAGGGACTAAAATAGATCAATGAAAAAAAAGTGATAAGCATTTTTCTGAGCATTTTCCTTTTCCAAATTCTTCATTATAGACTAAATTTCTGGCTTTATTGATATAAAATCACACTGCAACACTCTTTGGACTGAGCGATATGAGCTTTCTGCTGAGAAGGAAATGTCTTGATATGTGTGCCAGAGCCCCATTTAAGTAAACCAAAATGAATTGCAGTTGCCTAATATCTTCCCCATAGCCCCGCAGTTTCTCCTGCTTCAATATTTATCACTTTTCCCCTAAAGGATTCAGTAGCTTTTGTCCTAACTGCTTTGATTTGACAGAATCAGAAAATATTAAGAACTTTTGAAGCCAGAAACAAATTCAAAAAGTTTACAAAAATGGAGCGCGAGTTCCTCAGCAGTTAACACATTTCTGTTCTGGTCTGTTTACTTTGAATACACAAACAGAAGATTTAGAGACTGAAATGAGCAGAGACACACTGATTTTGTTTTAAGAAGTCTTGGGTTTACTGTGCAATTTCGTCAAATTATTTTGGTTGGTTCTGAAAGGTGGTTAAATATGTTGAGTTAGTTTTGAAGCAATCTTATGCCTCCCAGTTGCTGAAAAGTGCACTATAATTTGACAGCAAACTGAATTCCTGATCTGTAGTATGTGGTTTATTTAGCTCCAAGCATCTGTGTTTGGATTTGAGAATACTGATTGGGTCCCTGCCAGGGGCATGGAAAGGTCAAGTCGTTCTTTTACAAGAAATGTTTTTTTCGCTGAGAGTTCAGGTCATTAATCAGGGTGAGAAAGAGTGTCTCGTAATCATTTGGTTCCTTTTGAGGGATCTTTTTAAGCAAGGATTGTGGCTTAGTGTTAGAGGTTCAGTAAGTGTTTGTTAGGATCACACTGTCATGGTAATGACAGGTGACTTGATACTCCTTAAACTGACATTAGTTGTTATGGAGATGGATAGATTAGTAACCTTGACAAGTGTTTTGATGACATTTTAATTTTTCATCCTTCCATCAGAAAATAAGACAAACTTGTTGAAAAATTCTTGCTATATGCTTAAAAAGAAATCATGGTTGCTGCAGCTGACTGGCTTATCACTGCTGCAAAAAGATCACATATAGCAGTGAGAAAAGATGATACATTTGGTACTTTGAAATAATTATTTTTTCAACACAGAGTGGTTTGTGTTTGCAAATATGACTTGGCTTTTTCATGGAAAAAGACATGCTTGCAGATGGGCCAGATAAAGCAGACAATTACCTGATGCTAAGTTAACCATTTTTAGCTGGGGAATTACATTTGGGGCCAAACTTTCAATGCAGGATTAGAAGACCAACATCAGAATTAATTCCTGCTCCCAAACTGCCTCACTGTTATGATGCAGTGTTTAAATATACGGGTCCTAATTGGCTGGGAGGTGAGCCCAGCACTCACGTAGAGGTGCTGAGCCCATTCAGTAGACACTGTCTATCTGCCTGGAGCAGGTAGTAGGGCAGGCTGCAGTCATGACTGAGGCTGTTGCTGCCTTGGTGATTACAACAGGCAGCTTTTTAGGGGCAATGTAGGTGGAATGAGGTGTACTTGGCTTTGCACAAGAAGAAAACGACCAACTCCCATGCCCATGATGGTTCGGCCCAGAGATTTGGTTCCAACATAACTGCAGAAAAATTTATTTGGACTCCACCACAAATCCAACAGCTGTGCACTGTTATGCACAAAACTGTTTGAACTTGGCAAGAAACCATTGCAAATGCATTCAGGAAAATACAGGACCTCTAACAAGTTCCTTAAGGACCTTAAGGGACCATTAATTGGCAGAAAGCACATATCCAGCTCTTACTCCTCCTTTTCAAAATTTAAAGGTATCCTGGAGGCATCAGGGTCATGTTCAAACTCCAGAATCATGGTTTTCAAATCCTCCTGGACTGGGTCTAACCCTGTGGTCCTTTGAAAATCCCAGCCATGGTCTCAGTGTCCCATGCTATGGATCAGCATAAAAATCCACCAGCATTGTTGTTATTAAAACGTGCGTGCATATGGCCATCATTTGAGGTTAGGATTAGGCTGAATTGTGATACTCTTATGGCCAAATAGCTTACCGACTCATTTTCTAATATCATTGCACAAAAACAATGACTAGTTGGGTGTAGTATTGACTCATATCCAGTAAAAGAGGATGCACCTCAGTGTGCAAACATTTCTTCCTAGATTGAGGTGCTCAGCAAGTCTCATCACTCACTGATATATAAGCTACTTCTGTATCCATCACATGGTATCAGGGGTGAGCTGGCAAGACGGATACAGAACTGGCTTAGTCATAGGAGACAGTAGCAGTGGAAGAATGCTTTTCGGAATGAAGGCTTGTGACTTGTGGTGTTCCGTAGGGATCAGTGCTAGAACCTCTGCTGTTCATGCTTTACATAAATGATTTGGAGGAAAACATAGCTGGTCGAATTAGTAAGTTTGCAGATGATACAAAAATTGGTGGAGTTGGGGATAATGAGGAGGATTGTGAGAGGGTACAGCAGGATATAGATTAGTTGAAGGTATGGGCAGAGAAATGGCAGATGGAATTTAATCCAGACAATTGTGAGGCGATGCGTTTTGGAAGGTGGAATACAGATGGAAATTATACAGTGAATGGCAGAATCCTTAAGAGTATTGATATGCAGAGGGATCTGAGCGTGCAGGTCCACAGATCACTGAAGGTGTTAGCGCAGGTAGATAAGGTTGTAAAAAAGGCTTATGGCATGCTTGCCTTCATTGGAAGGGGCATTGAGTATAAGGATAGGCAAGTTAGGTTGCAGCTTTATAGACCCTTAGTTAGGCCATACTTGGAATATTGCATACAGTTCTGGTCAGCACACTACCAGAAGGATGTGGATGCTTTGGACACGGTGCAGAAAAGGTTTACCAGAGGAGGCGGTTGAAGCAGACGCAACAGCAGCAATCAAGAAGCACTTGAATAGGAAGGGAATAGAAGGATATGGATCCTGTTAGTGAATATAATTTTACTATGGAAGAGCAAAATGTGTTGGGGCAGGTTTGGAGGGCTGAAGGGCCTGTTCCTGTGCTGTATTGTTCTTTGTTCCTCGGATAATCTAATGGTACTGTGATTGGCAGTCATGGATTCAGCTCACAGCCAACTCACTTAGAGGGAAAATGCTGGACCTAAGTATGATTTCAAAGGAAGAAAAACAAAACATAATCAAACAGTTTAGGAGGTTTCTGTCTTGAGACAAATAAAGACTGAAGGATGACCTAATCATGGTGGTTAATATTATGAAATGATTTAATAAGGCAGACTAAATGTAGTCTAGTGGAATTTGCAAATGATGAATATGTTACTCTGATATCAACAGGGCAGAGAATAGAGCAGAAGAGAGAAGAGTATTCAAGAAAGGGACATAGAGACAACACTATAGAGCAGATCAGTATTCTGTAAATATATAAATGTGGCTAAAAGTGTTTTAGTACTGACAAGAGTGAGAAAGCCTAACTGTAGGCTAAGTACCAACTAGGTTCTAGAGATCAGGAAGAATGATAACCAAGAGAAAAGAGTATGTGTGAAGACACCTAATACCCAAAAATCACTGAAAAAGTGACAAGACCTCAGGCAGTGACATGTGATTAAAGCGTAACATTAAGCATGAGAGAGAAGAAGCTTGGACATGTAGATTGAGTTAGAACTTGGAGTCATTAATATTAGATAGTTACCATTAAATCTATTAGGAAACTCAACAGAAACTTCTTTATTCAGAGACTGGGTGAGAATGTGGAACCCACTATAACCAGGAGTAGTTGAAAAAAATAGCACAGATACATTTAAGAGACAGTTAAGTAAGCACATGAGCGAGAAATTAAAAGAATTACATATTGTTGGCAGTAGATAAAGAAAGTTGGTCAGAAACTTGCTTGGAACATCAACACTGATATGAACCAAACAGTCTTTAAATTTCCATGTATCCTGATTCTGATTTGCATCTTTCCCTACTTTTTTGCCTGCCACCCATTCTGAGCTTATCTTGTCCTGTTCCCCCAACCCTATTTCCATTTAACTACTGACTACTCAACTTCCCCTGGTTCCCATGTAGACTGATGTTGTGAACCATTCTCTCCCTCCAAGTGTTGATTCGCCTCTCCCTTAAATCAACCATCAACACCCTTAAGAAAAAATCATTGACTCCACTACCTTTACAAACTATCACACCTTCTCCAATCTCCTTTCCAACTCCAAAACATGTTCCTACCTTCCAAACCTTTGCACATTGGAATATGGAATTCTGGGAACAATCGGATTTCTGCTCCTGCCACTGTGCTAAAATGAATCTCAAAGTCAGAAATAACACCGCATGTGATTGTGACAAATATAAACTATTTCCCATCATCATACCTCTCCCGCCTGTAGCCTTCAGTGCAGTTGACTACACCATCCTCCTTCAAGGCCTCTCTACTGTCATCCAACTGGATGGGACTACCCTCATCTGATTCCATGCTTCTCTATAGCCTTGCAAGTATCACTTGCAATGCAACCAGTTCCTACATGCTTCCCTCAAGGATATAGAGCTTTTTCCTTTCCTATTTTTCACTCAGATGCTCCCCCTCAGTGAGATCATCTGACAACATAATGTAATTTTCATGTTTGTACTGGTTCAGCCAGTTCTACCTCATCACAATGCCATTTTACTCTTCCATTAGTGCTAGATTTTTAGACAGATTACCCAATGCCAAGTATTAGTTGAACAGAAATTTCTTCTGGTTTAATATTGGGCAGACTGAAATCATTGGTTTTGGTCCCAGGTTCAATCTCATTTCTCTTGGCACCACCTTCTCCTCCCACCCTCGCAACAGCCTGAGATTAAACCAGTCTATTCACAAGCTTGATGTCATATTTGAGCCAAGATGAGCTTTGCTCCATTCCAACACTTCCAAACTCATCAGGACAGAGAGTAAATGACTCATTAAGTACTAGCTGTAAAAAGCATACATACTTTAACTTTTATATTGTGGAAAGAAGTGGTTATGTCTTGTAATCAGATCTTTCAGAACAGTCACTGTTCTGTGTGTGATAATAATGGAGTTAGCTACAGTTCACATTTAAAACTCATCAGAACTGTTGATTTACTCCTGTTCAGAAAAATAGTATCAAGATTCAGACAGCTTTACATTCATCCCAGCAGAATTTTGAATTTACAGATTCCATTTTCAGTGAATACCTGGAAATTTCTCTAAAACAAACCTGATTCCAAGTGTATTGATTTTTGAAGAGGTTGATTTTCTAGTTTCTTCTGTAGCTTATGGTGTGAAGGCATGAATTATGAGGAATTTCAATTCACTTCAATCAGAGAGGTGACCTGAAAGAAGTTCCTAACAGAATGACAGGTATAGATAGAGTTAATGAAAGTTGTCTTTTTCCTAGAATGGGGTATTTCAAGACTAAGGTGAGAGGATAGAGATTTAAAAAAGACACGAGAGGCATTTTTTTTTTTTTTTTTTTTTACACGGAGGGTGGATTGAGTATGAAATGAACTTCCTGAGGAAGTGGTGGATGTGGGTACAATTACAACGTTTGGATAAGTACATGAATAAGAGAGGTTGGGAGGGATATGGGCCACGAGCAGGCAGGTGGGAATAGTTTAGTTTCGGATTATGTTTGGCATGTTATGGTTAGACCGAAGAGTCTGTTTCTGTGCTGTATGACTTGATAATTAGAAAAGTTAACATCTAGCCATGATTCCACACTTGATGTCCATCTGTGTGGCTACAAATCTAGTTTGGGATTTCCAAAAAGTGCCAAGAATGGGTTTGATATTAAAATAAGATTTTGGATGATGCCTGTGATCTCTAAAACAAGTATATTGGGATGCAGTATATCTTTGTTATTTAGTGGCATGATGGTGACAGAATTGCTTGATTAAAAAGTTGAAAGCATTTATGATACGGGACTGTATCGTAAACTTTTATTCCCCAATCATGTTAGAAAATCAGTAGTGATAGGGTAAGTGGAGCCAGTAATGTAACAGCATTGAATGTTTTATGTTAGGACTCAGGCATACTTCCCATTTTGGTAAGTATGAAACCAAAGGTTTTCCTTAACTCTACATTTAGTAATGCTTATACCACTTTTAAAACATATAAACTAAAAATGAAAATAAATGTTAAAAATTGTACGTGGATGCTATGTGACAACTGCACTAATGTGATGATAAGTGATGGCAGACATGTTTTCTTTTGCCTGAGGAATTTTAATGAATTTCTGAAAGCATGTAAAGCAGCTAAATGTCTCTGAAATAACATACCGGGCATCTGGCTCATTTCCTTTTCAGTGTATGAATAGTAAATTTCTACTTGCAACAATCTTATAAAAAGGGGGAGAATAAATGAAAAGTAAAGCCCCAGAGGGAGTTTTGACAGACACCAAGAAATATGGAAATTTTAGAGCTTCCTCAACTCTATAAATAAGTTCTAGCTCTATTCCTAGATAAAGGTGAAGAAGTTGAGTTATTGTGGATATGATGATACTAAATAACAAAGGAAAATACAAAACCTAAAAAGGGAAACTGTTAAAGACAAAAGAGTTGGATATTTGATTTCACCGCTTGAGCAGAAAGCATTGCCTGGTGAAATATGTAGAGGACTGGGGTACAAGGATTGAGAACTTATGCTCCAGTTATACAAAACCTGGTTAGACCCCATTTGGAGTACTGAGGGCAGATCTGGACACTACATTTTAGAAAGGATATATTGGTCTTGGAGGGAATACAATGTAGGTTTATAAGAATGATACCTGGACTTCAGGGGTTAAGTTATGAGAAGAGATTATGCAAATTAGGCCATATTTTGGTCCAATTTAGTAAGTTAAAGAGTGATCTTATTAAAGTATTCAAGCTATTAACAGGAAGACACAGGGTAGATAAAGATAAACTATTTCTACTGGTTGGGAATCCTAAAACCAAGGAGCACAGGCTGAAATTAGGACCAGACTGTTCAGGAGAGATGTTAGGAAGCACTTCCACACAAAAAAAAATTTGAACTCTCTTCCATAAATGACAGCAGATGCAGGAACAGTTGTTAATTTTAGATCTGAGATCATACATTTTTGTTAAGCAAAGGTATTATGGGATATGGGTCAAAGGCAGGTACATGGACTTAGGCCATGGATCAACCATTATCTCACTGAATAGTAGAACGGCCTTGTTGGGCTGAATGACCTAATCCTGTTCCTAAGTTCCTATGTTTCCAAGGCATACTGAGAGGTGGATTCAAATGGGTTGGCAGTTAAAGGTTTAGGAGAGGATTTCAAGCCCATAGCAGAGATTGCCTGATTTTCCTTTTGTTTAAGTCATTGAAAAAAAAAATCAAGCAGCATCCAACATGGCAGCGTAATCTTTGTTTGATTTTCCTTAGTGCTGTCTGTCCTCTATTACAGGTAAACATCAGTTACAATAGAACTGTGTTAGGCTTTCCACACACACCAACAAGATCAGTAGTTTGTGATTTCCAATTCTAATATAGGAAAGAAATGATAAAATGCCTTAAAACCAAAACAATTCACAGTATCCAAAGTGTCAAGAAAGGAATTTGTCATATTCGGTTGATAAACCAATAGTTCTTATGTGCCAATGTAACAGCGTTTAATTATATCATGGTCTAATATCATTATGGCAGTTCACTGGCTGTTGTTCTTCCCAGGCAAAAGAAAACATGGTAGGGCTTAAGAACCACCCACAATAATGATATAATATGGACATGTAAAAATTACACCTTATATATTTTATATATTTTAGTCCTCCTTCTACTCTGAGTAATTATGTTTATCATATCAATGTAACATGTAACTCATTGCTAATAGGTAATAAGTTACTTCTTGTACAATATGAGAGCATCTTCTAGTTAGGCCAGTAAATGTTTTTCCTCTACTACATTAGACCAAGCAATCCTGCAGATCCTGACACTTAAAGAGGATTGTGGTAACAAACCCACCATAACGTGAGGTACAGACTCCATCTGTGCATACTGAAGTTCTGAAGCATTTTGATATGGCAGTAGGACATGATAAAAGTGTGATATGAATGCACATTCTTTCTTTACTATATAAACCTAACCAGAAGCATAATTAAGTCAGTAGTTAAGTATGATGGCAACAGATCATTTTCTCAAATTATGTACAGACATATTGAACTTTCAAGAGAGACAGGTTGTTCTATTCTGTTATATCTTAAAAAAGACATACAAACTAGAGTTGTTTAAGAATACAGTTTAAGGACTGTCTGAAAATATCATCTGTAGATTAACCCAGCCTCCACAGAGACCATGAAACGTTACACCTGGAAGTGTGCCAAAGAATTTCAGAGAAACACTTCAAAGTAAGTGTGCTAATGTGCTACTTTGGTGTTCTTGTGCTACTGGGCAAGTGTGTGCTATGGAGATTAGAGCTGAAAACACCTAATAGATACCTCTGCACTTGCAAGTGAAAAGAGAAAAAAAAAGAGGAAATTCTCTCCGATTGCTGGAAGTAAGTCATCAGTCAAAACCTCAGCCCCCATGGAAACCAGACAACTCCTCTCAGTGTGTCTGAAAAATCCTGAATCTTCAGATCAACTTCTCAACTGCCAAGGTCAATATGTCTGGAATCACCCAGCTTAATGGCTATAACATTTCACTATTTATGTTGTATTGATAAACCAAAGACCGATTTGGATATCTTTTTAAATTGTCAGATTTTTACTCACTTCTCATTTCTAATCTATATGTAAATGTAGAATTTTATTTATCCTTGACGTTTTAGTGACTAATAAACTCACTTTCCCATTAACTGAAGAAAGCATAATTAAATTGGCTCCTTTTAAAACATGAGTACATAAGAACTCAGAAAAGCATCCTACAAGGGGAGGGATCCTTTGTTGTAACCTTGTTAACCTTGCTGTAACCAGCTTGGGGTGGGGTGTGTTTGAATGAAGAAGGCAAGGCCTCTTTCCTCACTCGGGACCATAACAAATTGGTGGCCCTTATCACGGGACCACTCACAACATTAAGCTAACAACATGTGGTGTGTCCAATTACAACATTTACAATTCTGAGAATCTTATATCCTGTTAAAGATATTTTTACATGAGCTAATTTTTATATAAGCACAGACCTTTCTGTTCAGAAAGTCCTGTTGTAGTGACATTGCAATGATTTGTCTGAGGAAAATTATTACTATATAAGCATTTGTTATTTTTTATAATGTAAAGAAACCTCCAAGAAAAGAGGCATATCAAACTAACATCAAATAGACAGAACTCATCGTAAATGTGGCACCATTTTGTAGGCTACCCAGCATCAACTAAGTCAACAGAAATGTTTTCAGCATATATAGACCTATTAACCCTGCAAACTCCTCCTTACTAATATTTTCGGGGTTGTGCCAAACTGGAAGAGCCGTCCAACAGATTAGTCAAGAAACCCAGTCACTGTCACTGAATCATACCTTACAGACAATGTCCCAGACATCACTAACATCAACATCATCCTGGGAGACATCCTGTTCTACCAACAAGATAGATTCAGCAGAGATAGCAATGCAGGATCTACAATCAGGTGTTGCTCTGGGAACCCACAACATTGACTATGGATCACATGATGTCTCCTGGTATCAAACCAAATATGGACAAGGAAACCTCCTGCTGGTTACTATTTACTTCAGCAACTTCAGCTAATGAATCAATGCTCCATCATGTTGAACATCACGTGCAGAAGCACTGAGTGGCAAAGGCAAAGGATGTACTCTGGGTAAGGGATTTCAGGGTTCATCACTAAGACTGGCTCAGTAACACAAATACTGATTGAGCTGTCCAAGTCTTAAAAGACATGGTTGCTAGACTGGGTCTGTGGCAGGTGGTGAGGGAACCAAAGAAGAGAAAATATTTGACCTTATCCTCACTAAATAAGCAATAGCAGATGGATCTATCCGTGACGGTATTGGTAGGAATAACCAGTACACAGTCCTTATGTAAATTAAATCCCATCTTCATGTTGAAGATACACTCCATTGTGTTATATGATACTCCCAATATGCCAAGTGGGGTAGATCTTAAACAAACCTACTAACTCAAGACTGGTCATCCACAAGGTGCTTTGGCCTATCCCTGGTAGCAGAATTGTAGTCAAACACAAACTGCGCTGTCACAATTAGGCATTTCTGCTGCTTTCTAATTACCACCAAATGGGAGAACAATCCAATGAACCCAGTTCAATGAAGAGTGCAGGAGGGCAGACAAGGAGCAGTACCAGACAAACATAAAAATGAGATGTCAACCTGGTAAAGCTACAACACAGGAGTACTTGAATATTAAGCAGTTTATTTAGCATGCAATAGGCGGAGCTAAGCAATCCCATAACCACTGCTTTAGATCTAAGCTTTGCAGCCCACCACATCAAATTGTGTATTGTTGTGGTCAATGAAGCAACTCAGGAGGGTAAGCTCCACAAATATCTTTATTCTCAATCATGGAGGAGCCTTGAACATCAATACAAAAGGCAGCACTGAAACATTTGCCTTAATCTTCGACCAGAAGTGCCAAGTGGATGATTTATCGTTCGCTCCTCCTGAGATCCCCAGCATCACAGATGTCAGTCTTCAACCAGTTCAATTCACTCCACGTGATATCAAGAAATGGTAGGAGAGTAGGACTAGCCAAGTTGCTCATGCAGAGGGCTGTCACAAACATGATAGCTGAATGGCCTTCTCTGTACCAAAATCATGTTATGATTCTAAATCAGTTTATATCATGAAATTAGAAATTCAAAATTCTAACATTTTGCAATAAACTGGTATGATCTTCAACTGGCTTAGCTGACCTATTTACACAATGAATAAGTGTTTGACTGATAATCCTTACTTACCAGCAGCGGCAAATCTCCATTTGGACTAAAAATAGCACAGGCATCAGCCCGAAATAATGTTTATAAATCTGACCCAAAACCTGGTCACATTTACATCATGCTAGGCCTGACCCTAGTCTTTATAGAGAACTCAGCACTACAGTGATCAAATGTTTTAATTCAAAAATGATGAATTTCACAGTGCCTTTGTCACTAGTCCCTTATAGGGAAATCTTTGTGGTAGTTATTCCCTTTTTTCTTGTGTTGTCATGTCTGTGATTGAAAGGACAGTTTTGGGCCATGGATTTCTTGCATACAATGTGCTGAATAGTCACACTATAATTACAAAGGTTCAGCATGTGATCTTATGTGATGCATAGATAAAGATAAAGCAATTGCTTTTAATTTAGAAGTTCAGTAGATTCTGTAAAGTGTTCAGGATGGATGCATGGGTGCTACCTGAATGTTTGATACAGTGGTACTTACCTGCTTATATATCTCACTGTAATTAGCTTCAACAAATTGACAACTTCAAAGAATCATAATCAGCCAAAAGCTGCTCTATAGAGCTTGTGGGAGAAATGGAACTAAACACATGCCCTTGAAGTCAGGAAGGGGATGCTTATGATAAAAGATGAAAAGGAAAACTTTGAATGTTGAAAACCTGAAATAAGACAGAAAATACTGGAAGTGCACAGCAGGTTAATCAACATCTAACAGATGAATGTAGGTTAGTGTTCTGACTATCATCCTTCATTAGAAATCTAACTCCTGCCAGATTTCCCTGGTTGGACCTGCTGTGCACTTCCAGCAATTTTGATTTCAGGTGTCAATGAGTGTCAGATAGTTTGTTAAAAAACACTCAGGATTGCTTTGCACACTTTAAAAGAGCCAGGCTGAGCTTTACTCTGTTTTGATATGATGCTTGTTTCTAATGGAATGATTCAAATACAAGAGTCCAAATCCTACTGCGCAGCAGTTAGGATCCAAGTAATGGATATTTTCTGTGTAGCACTGCTATGAAGAAATGCTTTACAAACACATTTTTAGCCTCAGATTTTCTGTTCATATTTTGACCAAGGCTTTAGTGAAGTCTGAGGCTGACTGGTTCTGCTAAAATCCAAACTGTGCACTGGTGAACAGGCTATTTCTGAGCAAGTGTCTCTTGACAGCATTGTCATTGACACCCTACTTCACTTTGCTGATGAATGTGAGAACACTGTTGCATCAATAATATGCTGGTTTGAATTCGTCCTGCGTTTCGCGGACAAAGTATACCTTGATCATTTTCAATTTTGCTAGTTTGAAGCCAGTGTTGGACTGCATTGGAACAGGCTAGAGAAACAACTAATTCTGGATCACATGTTTTCAGAGTTCAGCTTTTTCAGTATCTAGCGTACCAAGCCATTTTTTGATACCATGTGGTGGAATCATGTAAGTTGAACACTGGCACATTTGATAGTAGGGGTCACAAAAGGAAGCCAAGACTGATCATCCACTTAGTACATCAGGCTACAAGTGAGTCAGCCTTGTCTTTTGCACACACACATACTGGTTCTGCAATAATTGAGAATGGAACTGTGTTCATGGTACCTCCCTCTCCTGTTCTTATTTAAATTTCCACAATTACTTACAACTGGACCTGTGGATCAGGGCTGCAGTGCTTTGATCCAATATGTTGATTGAGGAACTGCTTAGCTCTGTCAAAATATGTTGCTTCCACTATCTGGCACGTGTACAACCCTATCAAGGGTTCATTAGATTGGCAATACATTCTGGATATGCACACTGTTGCTTCTGGCAGTCTCACCAACACTCTTCGTTGAACTAGGATTAATATTAACAGAGAATTGACCTACACTCCCATCTCAAGTGGGATATTTCTCTCCATAGAAGTGGCAGTGAGAAGTAGAGCAGATAATCAAGTGGATTGGCCCATCCCTTTTCCCATCACTTCAGCAAGTTATGTTGTAGACAGGAATGTGCATAGTCAACCTTCTAGGCCTACCAGCAATTAAGGCCCTTAAGCGGTTCAACTGATGATCACATGAATGTCAACACACCACTGGCACCCCACCACCACCCCCCCCCCTCCCCCCACTACATTGGGGTGGGAGTGGGAGAAGTTAATGCCCATTTTGGGAGAACATGACACCCAGTATTGTAACACGCACATGCGCCCCCTTCCCTCAACCAGAAACAAATCTTACTAAATACAGTTCCAAATACTTAGCATCTTCAGGCAGGGCAGGAATTTTCAGCCACAGATCCAAAAGGTCAAGATGCTGACTGGTTGGCAGTTAAGAGCCCTATCTGTCTGGTCTTTTTGCTAATGGAGGTGTCGAAAGTTCAGTAATATAAAATCATCAGAAATAGGAGAAAGAGGAGGCCATTCAGCCCCAGAGCCTACTCTGCCATTCAAGAGGATCACGGCTGATCCGACATTCCTCACGTTGACCTTCCTGCATCTTTGCTATAACCCTCAATTCCCCTTCATTTTGTGCATCTTCATTTTCCCACACTTCACTTTTCTGACCTCATGACATTTGGCTATTTCCAAAATACAGACATCAAATCCTAATCCAACCACTGTTTGCCATAGAGTGGAAGACAAACAGATTTCCTATATAGCTTCATGAGCCTACCAACATCAATGGAAAATAAATTTGTACCCTTACGTTGAACTGCCGGGGATTGGATCCCTCGTTAGACCAGCAGCTAATTAAAAGCAGTTAATTGAATTAAATTAAAAAATAGAGTACAGAAAACACCTTTGTTGCTGTGGCTCCATCAGTAGGCAGCAGCTGATTAGCCAGAGTCCAACATGGTAATGAAGATTTTTTTAGTGTTTTGAGGCTGTCGTTTTATTAAAAGTGACAGGTCAATGTGTCGAGATAGGAACTGGGAAAAATGGTTGGCATACTGTGCTTTGACTATCCTCCTGGAACTTGGGTTTGAATCCTATGTACACCGAAGACAGATTTTGTCTATGAGATGTGAGTACCTTATGTGACATTAGTTTAGGCAGATGTCTCTATTCCTCATGGACATGGTCCCCAGCAGAAAAGTGGTCATATTTCAGATGACTCACAGTATGTATGCCATGGGAATGAACAGTGTGGGATTTGAGGAGTAGTAAGACTGACACAATTTCAGTATCAGGTGCTATTCTCAGATTGGATCTATGTTAATATGCCGTAGCAAAATATAGCAACTTAGATTCCACATTCTGTAATGCCTGGTCTGACTGCAGGCACTGAAAACAAAACACTTGTTTTACTCCCCAAAATAAGTATGTGCCAATGTGAGACATAAAAATGAATAGAAACTTTTGAAAAGTTTAATTTTAGACAAAAGGCATTTATGGAGTTATTCAAAGTAGGCCAACTAAATGTGCTGTTAACATTTGCTATTCTTTAATTTTTCAAATGTAAATATGGACATTAAAAATATTTTAAAATTAATATGTTTTGTCCTTTTAAACAGAAAATGTAGTGTAAATGAACATTTCTCTGTAATTTAGGTGAAAGCATTTGTTAGATATCATTGGTGCAACCTTACACAGGAAACCAGCTCATCAATGCAGCTCACAGACATCAGTGAAATCAGTTACCAACAAAGGTTTTCATACAACAAATGTACGTCAGTGGCCTTGTTGGCTCTGAATGCTGATTTGGAAGCATATGGGATGTAAACATCAGTGCACGTCAAGAACTTCTTTGATATCATCAAAGGATGATCCCAGTCATGACCTAACTCAGAGTTCTGATGAGAGAGGTAATAAAATAACCCATTTTGTCATTGAGTCAGGCATTTTGCCCTTTCCCTTAGGTAGTGTATCATCATGTTGCTGGCTCAAACACCAGCAAAACACCAGAGAGTTGCCATTTCTAATCTTCAGTATTTTGCACCGGAAATCATGTTCCTCAGCATCAGTAAGTAGCTTTACTATTGACCAATCGTCTATTATCAGATGAAAGTTCAAACATCATGCATGCATGTTGATGCCTGATATATCCACATTTCTGCAATATGTTAGATTTCTTGGCAGATTGGGAAGATAGTGCAGAAGGTTGAGACCGTCAAGAAGCAGACTGAAAAGATGACAAAGCAGACCAGGATAATTATGGTGCAGACTGGGAGGATTGTGAAGCAATTTGGGTTCATTGTGAAACAGATTCAGGAGGATTGCACGGCTGATCATAACCAGCATGATGCAGAATGGGAGGATTGAGAAGCAGGCCAGGATCACTGTTATGCGGAAAGGGAGGAGTATTTAACAGCAAGGATCGCTGTCAAACAGGCTAGGAGGTGAGCCTAACAGGTTGGCATCACTGTGAAGCAGAATGGAAGCACTACCATCCAAATTGGAAATGTTTAGCACATCACATTCACCATAACGCAAACTGCTATATAAGCAATCCTCACCAGTGAGTACCTTGTTGTATGATATTGCTATCCAAGTGTTAGATTTACTGCCACCATCCTGTTTTAGAGTAGGGATTGACAGGGCTCCCCTGGTATGGTATGGTAGAGAAATGAAAAAGGGTCTTGTTTTAAACAAGACTTAATTGCTA
Source organism: Ginglymostoma cirratum (assembly GCA_024137785.1). Classification (NCBI taxonomy): domain Eukaryota; kingdom Metazoa; phylum Chordata; class Chondrichthyes; order Orectolobiformes; family Ginglymostomatidae; genus Ginglymostoma; species Ginglymostoma cirratum. Next base: position 40,588,454 of record JAHRHZ010000266.1, read on the forward strand.
ACATGTTAAAAAATAACTAAGTACCAAGTCACACTGATATGACATACACTGCTACAGAGACTATGAGGAAGTCTGGGATGGTAGGTCTTAATTCTTCAGAATCCTAAGCCATTCTTCTACTGAGTCTGTACCATCTCAAAGTGGGTTGTGCTTAAGGCACTCCTCAGCATTAACCATTTCAGACCATTTGGCCTTATATAAAGACCAGATAGAGTGTGAAGCAGCTTGGATCACTGTGAAGTGGACTAGAAGGAGTGTGCAATAGGTCGGAAGCGCTGTGAAGCAGACCAGGAAGCATGTGTAGTTGGTCAGGATCACTGAATGAAGACAGAAAAGCCACACAGTAAAACTTTGAGTTAACTGGCTAATGAGTAATGCAGCTTCCTTTCCACTTTCTTCAAAATTAGGTAGTTTGTCTAAGGAGCTGGGAAATTAAATAATTTAATGCTGTTATTGTTAATAAGAAATTGACTTTACATTGTCCCTCCCTGAAGTAACAACAGAAGAAAAATAAGGAGCTAGCACGTCTTCATTTTTAAATAGTAAGCACTAATAGAGAAAGAAATGTCGGAGTAAATTGAACACCTGAAGTGTTCATCTTGAAGGGGATGAGCCCATGTAAGCCAGATGGGTTACATCAAAACAGAGCTGTGATTAATTTCCTAGCAAACTGGACTGGACGGCAGACTTTGAATCAGGAGAACCCTTGTGGTCACCAGCCTAGTCATAGCCAGTACTGCTGTTACTAGGTCTATAGAACTCTGGCCAGTCTGATTAGTAGGCAGAGGTAGAACATTGTCCCAAGTGAGGGGCAGAGGTCATGCCTCCAGCCAATTAATGCTCCTTCGAGTGTTAAATGACTCCGGGGCAGCCAGTGTTAGAGGGGATCTGTTCCCTGCAGATTCTACAGATGGCAGGCAGGAATGTCTGTCATAACTTCAGTAATATCTTTGCTAAGATTAGCCAAGCAGCAGCCAATAGATAGATTGAAGTGATCCCACAATTAACAAATCAAAGATTTAAGTCCCGTCATATCCTTTCATAAATGCGGTGGACAATTAAATAATTCACCAATGGAAGACGTTCCACAAATATTCACATCCTCAATGGAGGGGGTAACTAGCACATCACTGCAAAAGAAAAGGACGAAGCATTTGCTTCTACCCTCAGACAAAAGTGCTGAGTGGATAATTTATCTTGGTCTCCTTCTGAGGTACCCAGCATCACAGATATTGGTCTCAAACCAATGTGATTCACTCCACATTATATCAATAAATGTCTGGAAGCAATGAATTCTGAAAAGACTATAGACCCTTAAAACATACCAGCAATAACACTAAAGACGTGGGCTGGAGAAATAGTTGCCAAGCTGTTCCAGTATAGATACAAAACTGGCATTTATGCAGCAATATGGAAAATTGCTCAACTATGTCTTGTATAGAAAAAAAAGGACAAATCAAACCTAAGCAATTACTGTGTCATCAGTCCACTCGCGATCTTTGACATGCTTTCAAGTAGCACTGCCATCCAAGTTGGCAACAATAGCCTGCTCATTGATGCACAGTTCAGTGTCCTCAGGTCCACTCTGCTCCTGACCTCATATCTAGCCTTGGTCCAGAATTGTTATGGTGCAAATGAAGGTCATTTAGCTCTTTGTGCCTGCACTGGCTCTATTACCTAGTGCCCATCCCCTGCCTTCTTCGCTCCTAGAAGAACAGTCCCAACTTCTCCATTCTATCATCATAACTGAAGTTTCTCGTACCTGGAACCATTCTTGTAAATCGGTTCCGCACTCTCTGCAATGCAGTCACATCTTTCTTATAATAGGGCATGCACAACTGCATACAATACTCCAGCAAAGGTCTAACAAATGACTTGTACAAGTTCAACTTCACTCCCTGCTCTTGTACTCTATTGATCCAAATATGGACAAAAGAGCTGAACATAAGACAGGAAGAAATGTTGACTGCCCTTGACATCAAGACAGCATTTGAACAAGTATGGCATTAAAGGCAGTGTAGCAAAGTTGGAATCAATAGAAATCGGGAGAAAATCATTCATTGTTTGAAATCATAAAAGATTATGGATGATATTGTTGCAAGCTACGGCAGTTCTTCGGGGTAGTATCCTGGGCCTAATCATCTTCAGCTGCTTCATCTGTGACCTTTCTTCCATCATAAGGTCAAAGATAGACATATTTGTTGGGGTTTACACAATATACAGCAGCACTCATCATTTCTCAGAAACTGAAGCAGTCTGTATCAAAATGCAGCAAGACTTGGACAACAGCAGGACTTGGGATGACAAGTTGCAAGTAGCATTTGTAACACACAAGTGCCAGGCAATGACCACTTTGAAAAACAGAGAATCCAACTGTTGCTCTTTGATACCCAACGCCTTTACGGTTATTGAATCCTCCACTATCAGCATGCTGCAGGTTACCACTGATCAAAAACTGAACTGATCCAGCTACAGCAATAACAAAAACAGAAGTAGCTGGAGAAACTCAGTAGGTCTGGCAGCAACTGTGCAGAGAAAACAAAGTTAACATTTTGAGTCTAGTGAAGGGTCTGCGGTGACTGAAGAAGGGCCACTAAATTTGGAGTGTTAACTCTGCTTTTTGTGTTTTGGATTTCTAGCATTTACAATTCTTGGTTTTACTTCAGCATCTAAATACATTGACTATTAAAGCAGATCAGAAGCTCTGCACCCCTTGACAGCTCAAAGCCTGCCTACCATCTGCAAGACACATGTCAGGATTGTGATGGAATACTCTCCAATTGCCAAAAACACTCAAGAAACTCGACACCGTCCAGGACTTAGCAGCCTGCCTGATTGGCACCTTATTTAACATCTTCAACATTGAGTAATTGTTGACACACAGTTAAAGCAGTGCATACCACCTACAAGACCCACTGCAACAACTCACCATCCCCCTAGACAGTGCCTTCGAAACCTGAAACCTCTGCCAACTTGAAGAACGAGGGAATCATATACATGATTCTACCTGCACATTCCCCTCCAAACCACGCACCATCTTGATTTAGATATTACAGTTCCTTCACCGCAGCTGGGTCATAGCCTTGTATCCCAAATAGAACTGTGGGTATCTTTACACTCCAAAGGCTGTAGCAATTTAAAAAAATAGCTTATTACTGCCTTCTCAAGGGAAATTAGAGATTGGCAAGAAGAAACTAGCCTAGTCAGTGATGCCCACATCCGATCCATGAATTTAAAAAAAAGTACTATTCTTCTTGGAGAAAGTTGAGGGGAATGTGAGAGAGGCATTCAACATCATGAGGGCTGTGGACAGAATAGATAGGGCAAAACTGCCTTCCTTTGGTGAAGAATACAGATCGAAGGAGTTCAAAAGAAGTAATGACAGCTATGAGTAGTCAGGATTTAGAATGCATTGCCTGACGGTATGGTGGAGGCAGGGCCAATTGAGCCTTTCAAAAAGGATTTGGATAATTATCTGAAAGTCAAAACTTTGCAGGGTCACATGGAAAAGGCAGGGCAGTGGCACAAGGTGAACTGCTCCTTTAGAGGGCCATAACAGATACAACAAGCCAAATAACCTCTTCCTTTGCTGTAACCATTCTTCACATTTTTTCAGTCTATGAATCCCTATATATCTTGTATCCTTCAGCAATCTGCTACTCTATCACTTCCTTTCTGCAGCTGTTTTTGAGTTTATCCACTTTAATGTAAATCTGTGTTTTACAGGGTGGGGAAATAATGAGGAGAATTCTGAAAACACATCTAGGAGGAAATGTGACTTGAGCTAACTGTTTCCAGATTCAGATCCATTTAGCTTGTGCTTTCAGACACATCACAACAGTAAGAAGTTGCAACACTTCAATCTTGAAATTACATACAAATTACAATAATGTGAAAGAAGTCTAAACCTAGTCTTAATTCTGTATAGAATTGGTTCATGTGTATGATCAGAAGGCTGGTCTGTAATGTTCGAGTGAAATCTGCTGCTGATAACTTCATCATTTGATAGCATAAGGCATTTAGATGACTATAGAGTGCTATCTGAAAAGAAACAAAAGTAATGCTGCTTCTGATTATTATGTAACCTAAAGCAATGTCACATAGCTTCAACTCACTCAGCATAAATAATGTTTGCAAAATTTATGTGAAAATTATTTTAAAAAGAATTCCTTTTTCTATTGTACTGTATTTTTCCAGTTTAGATTCACATTCACAATGTTAAGAACCCCTCTCATCAACAAAACAAGCAGGTAATTTGCTTCAAGCATAACCTAGTCGCCACAGAGCAGTCATTTCCCCCTCATTTTGTTGTTTTTCAATTTATCTCAAGTGGATTGGAAACCTATGTGTTAAGGAAATTTGTCACAGCAATTGTATGAATTCAGGGTGCAATATTCTTAGTAGGAGCATTTTTAATTATGAATTACATAATTATTTTCTGATTTGGAGTACATCGTTTGTGGCCAGTATGATAATAGATAATAATACAGCTCAGAGCATTGGAAACCGAAAAAGACAAACAATGTCTTCTTGACCTTGTTTAGTCAATTGATTTTTTTGTGTGTTTTTATGCTCCCAGCTGTCCTAAATTTACCTGTTAGTTTCATACGCCCTAGTCAAAGTTGACCAGGACAAGTTGGATGAATTGTAACTCAGTACTTTTGGGAAATGTTGCAAGTGTATCAATTAGTTATTCAATTATTATTATGCCCAGCAAATGATATTAGACTTTTGAAGTTCTAATGCTTTCACTTTATCTCAAAACACAACATTTTCACTCATTAGCGTTCATAGTAAAACTAATAGCACTTTGGTATGCAGAAAACATAATTATATTCTTGAATTTTTGAGCATGATAAGCTAATTAAAAGCTGTGCATCTTGTCCTAGCTGTACTTTCCTCTTGAATGCCACTTCAGCAGATTACTTCAAACCTTCTGGCTTTAACCAATGAGCTCCTGAATTGTTAACCAGAACGTATTGCTGTATTTTCCCAGCAGTTCGCAGAACAATCTATACTTATAACATTTTTAAAAATTACAGCCCTCTCACTGGCATGATCTCCCAAGTGGCACTGCAAGATGACATGATTAACAGTTAGATATTTTTAAATCAACATGTTCAGACGTACGTCTGGAGCAGGTGGGATTTGAACCCAGATTACCTATTTTAAATGTAGGGAAATTACCACTACACCACAAGAGTCTATTATTTATGCTCATAACATTTAAGCAATAACAAAGATATTTTTCATATGCAATTAAACAAATTGCGAGATTAGATGAAAACAATGTTCAGTTCAGGAACAATCAACCCTGAAAAAAAGCAGAAAGAAGTCTATGACAACTACTTGTCTACGATGCGACTTTAGAAAAACTGGTAGACTGTGTGGTTAAGAAGGCATTTAGCATCCTTGCCTTCATAGTTCAGACCTCTGAGTAGAGGAGTTGGGGCCTCATGTTGAGGTTGTACAGGACATTGGTGAGGCCCCTTCTGGGGTGCTGAGTCTAGTTCTGGTCGCCCTACTACAGACTGGATTTTACTAAATTCCAGAGGATTCAGAAAAGATTTACCTGGACATTGCCAGGAATGGAAGGTATGAGTTATGAAAGTAGGCTAGGACTTTTTATATTGGAGCACAAGAGGTTGAGGGGTGACCTTGAGAGGTTTATAAAATCATGAGGGGCATAGGTAAGGTGAATAGCAAGTATCTTTTCCCTGTGTTGGGGGAGTTCAAAACTAGGGGGCATATTTTTAAGGTGAGAGGAGAAAGTTTTAAAAAGGACATGAGGGGCAAATTTTTTACATAGCGTGGTTCATCTGTGGGATGAACTGCCAGAGGAAGTGGTAGATCTGGGTATAGTTACAACATTTAAAAGGCATTTAGATAATATATAAAGATTTAACTTCAACCAGTCTTTGTGGAAGAGTTTCAAAGACTTATGGCCTTCTGTAAGACAATGCTTCTCCTGATCTCTGTCTGAAATGCATGACCCCATATTTTTGAATTGGGGCCCTAATTCTATATTGTCTCACAAGTGTAACCATCTTTTCCATTTGGTCTCTATCAAAATCCCTCAGCATCTTATATATTTCAGTCAGGTCAGCTTTTACTATCCTAAACTCCAGCTGGTACAGACTAGTTTGTCCAACCTTTCCTTGTAAGCCAACCCACCGATTCGAGGTATTAGTCTGGTAAACCTTCTCTGAACTGCTTTCAACTGATTTACACCCTTCCTTAAATAAAATGACAAATACTGTACAATTTACACAAGATGAGGTCTTACCATTGCCCTTCAACACTGAAGCATTATCTCTCTATTTCCTTTGTATTCAATTTTCCTCACAATAAACAATAAAATTCTATTAGCTTTCCTCCAAAAGCAGAACATTCTAAAAATATTACTTGTTTAGTATTATTTTGGCTATGTGACAGTTGGGAAAATTGATATAAACATTTCCACTTGAGTTAATAACTCAACAAATGCCTCTCCTATCTTATGAAACTTGGGTGGTATATTCATTGTGCTAATAGGGATAACATAGGAAGCAAATTAGGACAATTAGATCTAATTTACGTATGTAAAGTAGGTTAGTCCACGAATAGCTTTTCCCCTGAAGTCAAACATCCGTGTCTTTTATATTTATGAAATGTAGAAGCTATATTTATTCAGCTAAAAGGAAGAAGAATAAATTAAATATTCCAAATTAAATCTTGTATACAACTGATGCCTGTAAATTGGGACATCCCATTGGGAATGTGTAAATGCTGATTAGTTTCATGACTAAACAGACTTTCCTTAGTACTTGAAATGCAGCTAAAATTCTTACGTTTACTTTAACATGTAACATGTAAACTGGATGTGAATGATAAGTCCTCACTGGCATTCCACATCAGTGGCAGTTGGAAATAACATCCGTCTAGGATGAAACCTTCCTTTCTTACATACAAATCTATTCTCATAAACATACACCACTGACAGATTTTGTTGAAGTATAAGTCTTTCTTCTTCAAGCATTTTACACAAAGCAGCATAATGTTCCGGCTGCAAACAGCTGTAATCTATCCAACACCTGCTCTCAATCACTATTTTACAAGCCACCCCTCCTGAGTTGTGTTTTCAAAAACCACAAACACATTACATTCCAAGTGGTAAATGAAATGAACAAATATATTTTATACAAAGAGAAAGGCCCATTAGAATGGGGTGAATCTTTTAAAATTAGATTTTAAATCTTCATTGTCATCATCAAATGTCTATTGCACATGACAAGTTGCAACAAAATCTGAATAAATATCACATCTGTGAATACATTAAGCTTTAATTAATGCTACATTAAATTACAGTGGCAATTAAGAGCCAATGATCTTAATGTTCTCTGCACTAACCACTAAAATAATTGATAGGTTAGAATAAGTTACGAACCCACAGAGAGATGAATATCTACCGAGACTGTAAAGCACTGTCAAGCTCTGCTGCTTAAGTCACAAACTCTAGAATTTTCTCCCGAAACCTCTCTCCTTCCTACCTTTCTTTATAAGCTGTTAAAACACATTGGAGACTGCAGATCCGAAAAATATTGAAAATATTCAGCATGTCAGACAGCCTCCATGAAGGGAGAAACAGAATTAACATTTTAGGGCTGATGACCTTCTAACCTGAAGAAACATATACTGTGAAACCCTTGGAAATAATTATTGAAAGTAATACACAAGACAGTTTGTTTTGCGCAGCAGTAATGTTTACAGCTGTTGGTTCATACCTTTCTCCTGTAAAACACTGTCTAAATTTAAAAGTGGGACTTGATTTTCAAGAGTAACATGAATCAGTGACCTTTGTTCATTGGTTTCTCATTAAGGTCACCCTATCTGATTTTTTCTGTCGCTCTCAGCAATATTCTGTTATGTTAGTGCCACAAACCATTAGGAAAAAGGCAAAACTCAAAATAGCTAGTTCACAGCAAGCAGACCTGAAGAATAATATAATTAACGTCATACATAAGAACCTGGATCAGAATATTAAGCTACCTTTTTCTTTTAAATACCGATTGTTAATGATTTTCCCACTTTCTCTTACACAATGAGCACACATTACAGAGTGTGTTACAGAACAATTGCATATAAAGGGTTAAGCTGATGTCATAAACTGGGCAAATAAAGCTTGAATAGTTTGTCAATGTCACTTTATTTTAGTTAGCATAGCTGCTCCAAAGTGTGTTAAATCTTCAAAATATTTTTGAAAATAGAAATGTTGCAAAATTCAGTGCCATAGTGATGTTGGTCTCTAATTAGTGACAGTTCAGAGGTTAAAAATGTGGTGGGTGAGGTGGGGGCTGGCTGCTGCTTCTAACAATTTCCAGTGCAGCCAGCAATGATCGCCAAGTTAAGAAAGATCATAAGACAAGCATCCAATGCATACATAAGCTGGCTGGTAACAGCCACAACATTAATTTGTCATCTTGCCTCTGTTTTGGACCCCGCAGTGTTAATACCCTATCTTAAGCTGATAAGTTAAGTACACCTTCAGTTCTATGTTGGAGTCCTCACAGCCCTCATTCGAAACAACACTCCAGCCCCATCATCACAAGCATTAACGGCACCATCCTGTAACTTTGACTGAGATGATTTCTTTTGCTGCTGCACTGTTACTATTCAAACTAGATATGACGTTATTGATGACGCACATGCAGATTCTTTCAGAAGAGAGTTATACTAGAATTTTGGAAGTTTGAAAAGGTTTTGAAGGAGGCATAGGGACAACAGTTGCAGTTCCCTTCCGGTTACAGCCTAACAATCATAACTGAACCCGCCACTCAATACAATATGATACAATTGTGACAAAGAGAAATGGAAAAGAAACGGCAAAGAGGAAAAGCTTTTCACAGAGGCAGGAGAAGATGGACTCTCAACAAAAGGCAATTTCCAGATTTTTTAGGAAGTATTCCTCTTACTTTTAGCTTGGCTACTGTCTGCAGTAATTACCTTACTCTAAGAAGGTTCTCCATGAAATGTGAACTATACCAGCTCGACATGGGTGACAACAGAGGGACCTATCTGACTGACAGGCAATAGGAAAGATAATGTTGGTAGGGCAGTGGTGGGAGCACAAAAAGCTATCATCCTGCTGGAGCACAGATTGTTAGAATGCTGTGAGACTGAGTTAGCCCCTTTCAGTAATGATATCTACAGCCACAACCAGAGCCTTGATATTGAATTTGATGGTTATCTCCTCTCATTCTCTTCTACATGCATGTCTGGTGGACTTTCTGGGCCTGTGTAGAAATATGATTCACTGATTTGTTTCCACTTCCTGCATAAGTACTGCATCTGGGAAACTGCTGGGACCCCTTCCTCACTTGCCTTCTGCCCAATTGCTTTTGTTTCTTTCTTCTGAGAAATGCTCTCAGAGCATCTTCAAGTGGCTGCTGCAGCTGGAATATAACATCCTTTTAAGAAGTTCAGATTTGCTTTAATTGATGCTACTCTACAAAGAATATGCATCTGTTCAGCGGCACAAACCCTGCCCCAATCATGAAGGTGAGCAGGTACCACAAAGTTAGCATGTTGCCTGCATCAATCCCATTGAGTGTGTCTGACCACAAATCAGAACATCAATGTACTACTTAACTGTTTACATTCTTAACTTTTAATTCCAAAATGTGTATTCTAAAATACTGTGATATAAGTTCAATGTTGCTTTATCTATAAAGCCATATAAATACCATGGCTACTGCTGGATGGGGTGCCAATCAAGTCTCGTCCTGAATAGTATTGAACATTGCTGGAGCTGTACTAACCTAGGCAAATGGAGACTTTTCCTTCCCACTCCTGACCTGTGCCCTGTAGAGGTTGGACAAGATTTGAGAAGTCGGGAGGTGCAGAATTTCTAGCCTTGACCAGTTATTATTGGCACAGTATTTAAATAGCTGGTCCATTTCAGTTTCTGGTCAATGGGAAACCCCAGGATGTTGATAGTGGAGGATTCAGCTATAATAATGCCATTGAATGTCAAGGGGTGATAGCTAGATTCTCTCCTGCTGGAGCTGGTCAATGCCTGGTACTTATGTGGTGTGAACGTTACTTGCTACATATCAGTCCAAGGCTGAATATTGTCCAGGTCTTGTTGCAATCGGAAACAAACTGATTCAATGTCTGAGAAGTTGCAAATGATGCTGAACATTGTGCAATCATTTGTGAATATCCCTGTCTCTGACCTTGTAATGGAGGAAATGTCACTGATGAAGCAGTGGAAGATGGTCAGGTCGAGGATACTATCCTGAGGAAATCCTGCAGTGATGTGCTGTGGCAGACATGACTATCTTTTAACAATCATCTTTAATTTTGTTAGGTATGATTTCAACCAGTGGTGAGTTTTACCCTTGATTCCCATTGATTGTCACAAAACTCTATCCAGTTTCCTGAAGTCCTTGAGGGAAGGAAATCTGCTAGCCTTATCTGTTTTACACACAGCAACGTGGTTGGCTTTAATTGCATTTTGAAGTGGCTTCACAAACTGTTCATTTCAGGAACACTGGGGACAGACAATAAATGACAGCAATACCTAATTCCATGGAACAAATGGCTATTAAGGGTCTTGTGCTGGCTTGTGGTCTTCTGTTATGGAGTAGCAAAGATGCAGTAAAACCTATGTTATGGGCCAGACCCTTGAGGGCCTAATTGACAGCAAAGTGCAATAAAATGTTGGAGATATATCGCAAAACTTTAAGGAGCCTGGCAGTACAATGCTAACCAGGTCATTCAACGCTGATCTCTACGAAGACATAGAATCAAACATGCAACAAAATATATGAGTTGAAAAAGAGCACCAAAGTAAAGGAAGTTTTGTATTTCATTCACACTCTGTATAAAGTTTAGAGAAGGCATCTGAAAGGAACACTTTGATTTAAGTGTAGTGATAAGTCTATTAGCAACCCAGATAGTCACATTTTAGAAATATTATTTAATGAAATAGGAGAAGTAAGCCAGGGTGATCAGGGTTCATTGGTAATGAAGGAGAAGCAGAGGGGATGATAATTAGGAAGACAGTTGACAGAAAATGTAAGGCCAATTTTAAAATTGAGTTGCTTCAGAATACATTTGATTGGTTTGTTGGAACACATGAACGATATTCAGAGGACACTTGGCTCCATCTACAAAACAATGCAAGGGATGGACACATATTAGTTTGCATGGCAAATTGAACAGGGAGAAATCTTACTGAAAGCAGCAGTTCTGGAAAAGCAGACTCAACAGTTGGAACATCTCTCACAATGCTTCCACTGCCTCCGTCAATGTTTTAACATTGCCCAAGAAGTAACAAAGACCAGCTTTGACTTATCTGGACAATACTGACACTCAGGAAACATTTCAAAAGCTTTGCAGAGCCCCTGAATTCCACAATCAAATTGATCTTTAAATCTTTTAACAGATAGCCTTCTCAAGTTATGTGCGAGGTCGTGCAGGAACTGTTAAGTGTCAACAGTATCAGCATCGTACCTGAACGAAAGGTTGAAAGCCCAGTTTCATAAAGCAATGAGTTTTACATACTTTATGGTCCACTCTTGGCAATGTTGCAGATAGATTAGTGTTTGTCCTAGATGCAGGTAATTGGCCTCCTAAATCTGCAGCAGCTTGCCAATTGGCTAAGCAATCAACCACAGCTGTTGGGCACATGAAAAGCAATTGCATGATGTTTACTATTCACAAATAAAACCCTGAAGATTTTCAATGCACACATGCTAACACATTTCCACTGTAGCGCCAGCCATACTTAATTACCAAATAAAATTGTCATATATAATACATATCTGTGTCTTTTGAGCATTCAAGAAATTCTTCCAATATTTGGAAGAGTCAGGGAGGAACAAAATGCCACACAATTTGCCTCACCAATGTGAGCAAAATTTTATGAATATTTCAAGACACTGCACAGATCTTTTTACTTTATTTCCCTGTCTCCAGGATCCTTTCAGCTGCATCAGTGAATTTCTTCTTTCAATACAGTAAATGGTATTTGCTGCTCACAATGTGATCTCCTCCACATTGAGAAACCAAGCCCCGTAGAATTGGGTGAATATTTTACAGAACACCACTGTTCAATTGACAATCATAACCCCATATTCCCAGTTGTCTGTGATTTCAATTGTCTACGTCAATTTCATTCTGTGCTCAGCCTCCTGCTATCTCAATGGAACTCCATGCAAGCTCAAGACACGGTCCCTTACCTTTCAGTTGGACACTGTAGTCCTCTAATCTTTACAGGGAGATGGTGGTGTTGTAGTGTCATTAGACATTGATCGCCAATCCCCAATTGTCCAGAGATAAACTGAGAGCAAATCACATTATTAGGGGTTTGGAGTCACAAGACGACCAGAGCAAGTAAGGATGGCAGATTTCCTACCCTAAAGGACATTAGTGAACCAGATGAAATTTTACAACAATTGGCAGTGATTACATGGTCACCATGAGGCTAGCATTTAATTCAAGATTTTTAGCATGGGGCTGGATGAAAACAGCAAGTCAAGCAGCATCATAGGAGCAGCAAAACTTGACGTTTCGGGCCTAAACCCTTCATCAGAAATCATCAGAAACCCTTCTGATGAAGGGTTTAGGCCCGAAACATCAAGTTTTGCTGCTCCTATGATGCTGCTTGACCTGCTATGTTCATCCAGCCCCATGCTTGTTATCTCGGATTCTCCAGCACCTTTTATCTCTAATTCAAGATTTTTGTTGCATTCAAATTTCACCACAGTGTGATATAAACCTATGTCCTGATTATGCCACTGCCACTCTACAATGGCAATGGATGGAATTTAAATTCAATTAATTCAGTAATAATTCATTAATAAAATCTGGAATTGAAAGCTATTCACCAGTAATGATGCCATGATTTGAATTCCCAATTATGAACTAGGAGAATAAAACCGCAATGTTTTATGCTTTTAAAACAAGTAGAAGAAAATAAATGAATTAACAAGGCAAACGGTCAAAACAATTTATCTTTTATTCTAAAATTCAGAATTAACACGAGGTAAACCTGAATTAATAGACATCATTAATTAATTTAATAATTAACAGTCACTACGAACTGTACATTAAATGGCAGATACTGCCAAGGATTATATCACAAACTTCCTCAAGAACTCACTGGACTTCAAAGGATCTCAGAAATTCTTCAAAGTCTATTTTCTTCACAAGGAATTTTAACTTCATCCTCCAAAAAGCTAGTCCCATCCCCACCCAACAGCTCTACTCAAAGAGACATCCACATATAAAGTTACAAAAATGGCACAATATTTCAAATATCTGTTAGATCTGCTTCCAGATCTAACTTTCTTGGTCTTCCTTTCCAGCTGAGCTGACCTGCTACTTATATTTCATTATGAACCACCCCCTCACCCCTCATCATGGCTAGGTTACAATGTCTCATGTCTACACACAGCCATGGTCCCAGCATCTCAATCACACTGCTGCCAACACCGCATCTGGGCTTCGCCAAGCCTCAACTTTCCAAGCTGCAGCAAGTAAATACTGTTACTGGGTTCCCAAGTCTCACATTTTAACAGCAAGGAATCACCAATGGTTCCCAGAACTTCTCTATGCCCCAGCCCCCTTAACAACACACAATCAATGATAGTGCTCTCACATGGAACTAACCGTCCTCTTCGAAGGCTGCTGTTAACTCAATTATCCTCAGAAGCCTCACTTCTGCTAATTTGAGAAGGGCCAGTTTCTTTGGAAGTCCCAAATTGTAGCTGTTATGTATCACCTTATGAATTAACTCAATCATCTATATTTACAAAGCCTTCCCTTATTTTATGTTGTGGTCTTCCAAGTTAGTCCATACCCCAATAGAACACAATTTATGAATTTCTTCACCATCATCATTTCCCTGAAGCTGTCAAATATATCTGATAAGCAACATTTACAGATGAACTAATGAATTAGGAGCAGGAACAGTTCATTGAGCCCGCTTGAACCTATTACTATTCAATTGGATGATGGCTAATATAATTGTGGCCTCAACTTGACTTCCCTGCATAACTGCCATGTGTTTTTATTCTCTCATTAGTCAAGTATCTCCTAAACACAACCTTTATAATATTCAATGAGACTGCCTCCACTGCTTTCGAGGGAAGATAATTCCACAGACACGTATCTGTCTGAGAGAAAATATTCTCACTAATTTTGTCTTAAATAGTAAATGCCTTATTTTTAAACTGTGTCCACTAGTTCCAGATCTTCTTTCATTATCACAAAATAACCTCTCATCATCCATCCTGTCAAGTCTCCTCAGATTACTATTTGCTTCTGTCAGTTCACCTTTCATTGTGGAACTCCTCCTGGGAACAAACACAAAATTTGCTCAAATTATAGCTCCTACCATCACCACCACTTCCTCCCAAACCTCCATGCCACCCACCATTTCAACCTGCTGAATGAACTTCCTCTGAACCATTTCAAATACAATTATTTCCTTTCATAAAAAGGGGGATCAAAACTAAACACAGTGCACTAACAATGGTCTCACTAATGCCCTGTAAAACTGTAGCAAAACTTTCCTACATTAATATTCTATCCCTCTTAGAATAAACACAACATCCCATTTGCTTTACGGAACAATTGATCTGCCTGTATGTTAATTTTTTTTTGAATTATCTACCACGACATTGAAATCCCTTGAAGAATTCTGCAATCTCTCTCCATTTAGCTTATATACTGCTTTCCTATTCTTCCTGCCAAAGCAGACGAGTTCACATTTTCCCACATTATGTTCTATCTGCCAAATTATTCCCCATTCACTTAACCTATTTATATCCCTTTGCAGACTCTTTATTTGTTCATCAGAACTTGTTCTTCTATAATGAAAACAAAAACACATTGTTGAAGAAATTCTGCAGTTCTGGCATCATCTGTGGTGAGAAAACAGAGTTAAGGTTTCGAGTTGTAACTATCTTTGTGTCATCAAAAAATTTAACAAATCTGCATTTAGACCCACAGCCAAGTAATTTCCTCGGTAAAATCTATATAGGTATATGAGTTCTGTTTTTCAAAACATAGAGACATAGAAAATAGGAACAGGAGTAGATCATTCGGTCTTTTGGCCCTACTTTACCATTCATTTTGATCATGGCTGAATATCCCACTTTTCCCCATATCCTTTGTCCAAAGATGTGCAGGCTAGGTGGATTGGCCATGCTAAATTGCCCGTATTGTTCAGGGATGTGTAGATTAGGTAGGTTATAGGCAGATGGGTCTGGGTGGGAAGCTCTGAGGGTTGGTGTGGACTTTTTGGGATGAAGGACCTGTTTGCACACTGTAGGGATTGTATGATACTATGATTCTTTAGCCCCAAGTGCGATGTCCAACTCCTTGAAATCACACAATGTTTTGACCTCGACTACTTTTTGTCGTAGCGAATTCCACAGGTTCACCGCTCTCTGAATGAAGAAATTTCTCCTCATCTCAGTCTTAAATGGTTTACTCCATATCCTGAGCATGAGAGCCCTGGTTCTGAACTCCCTTGTCCTTGGTCACATCCTTCCTGCATCTAGCCCTGTTAGAGTTTTATAGATTTCTGAGAGATTCACCCCTTATTCTTCTGAACTCCAGCGAACATAATTACAATCAGTTCAACTCTTCTCATACGTCAAGTCCTGCCAGGAATCAGTCTGGTAAGCCTTCGTTGCATTCTTCCTATAGCAAGAATATACTTCTCAAATAAGGAGACCAAAACTGCATACAATATTCCAAATTGTCTCACCAAGACCCTGTATAATTGCAACAAGATATCTTGTTCCTGTACTTGAACCCTCTCACTATGAAGACCAACATACCATTTGCCTTACTTACTGCCTGCTACGCCTACATGTCCAGGGTCAGTAACTGGTGCACAAGGACTGCCGGGTCTCATTGTACATTCTCCTTTCTCAATTTATAGCCATTCAGACAATAGTAGCAAAAACAGGATGGCAGATTAAAGTGGATAACCTCACATTCATCCATATTATACTGCATCTGCTATGCATTTTCCCACTCACACGGCTTATCCAAATCATACTGAAGCGTCTCTGCATCTTTCACAGCTCACCTTCCCACATAACTCTGTGTCATCTTTGTCATCAAATGTGGAAATATTTGCTTTAATTCCTTCATCTAAACCATTAATAAATTTTGTGACTAGCTGGGGTCCCAGCACTGATCCCTGTGGTATCCCACTAGTCACAGCCTACTACTCAGAAGAAGACCTGTTTATTCCTATTCTGTTTCCTGTCTGCCAAGCAGTTTTCTATTCATCTCAGTATATTTTCCCCAAACTCATACACGAATCTAATATGTGGGACTTTTTGAGAGCTTTCTGAAAGTCTATAAAAACCACATCCACTGGCTCTTCCACATCAACTCTACTAGTTATGTTCTTGAAGAATTCCAATAGATTTGTCAAGCATGGCTTACATTCTGTAAATCCATGTTGACTATCCAATCCTGCCATTGTTTTCCAAGTGTAAATTTCTAAATTTCGGCCTGTAGGTCACTGGAATAAATTAATAAGTGTTGAGTACAGTGGACATGACATAGAATCATAGAATCTCTACAGTGCAGATAGAGGCCATTTAGCCCATTGAATTTGCGCCAACCCTCTAAAGAGCATGCAACCCAGACCTAATACCACCGGACTTCACAAGCTTCAAAATCTCCCCTCCCCCTACCGCATCCCAAAACCAGCCCAGCTCGTCCCCGCCTCCCTTACCTGTCCTTCCTCTCATCTATCCCCTCCTCCCACCTCAAGCCCCAACCCATCTCCTACCTACTAACCTCATCCTGCCCCCTTGACCTGTCCGTCCTCCCTGGATTGACCTATCTCCTCCCTACCTCCCCACCTACACTCACCTTTACTGGCTCCATCCCTGCCTCTTTGACCGGTCTGTCCCCTCTCCACCTATCTTCTCCTCTATCCATCTTCTATCCGGCTCCCCCTCGCTCCCTATTTATTTCAGAATCCCCTTTCCCTCTGCCATTTCTGAAGGGTCTAGGCTCAAAACGTCAGCCTTCCTGCTCCTCGGATGCTGCTTGGCCTGCTGTGTTCATCCAGCTCTACACCTTGTTACCCCACTCTATTCCCACATTTATCATGACCAACCCAACTGGCCTGTGCATCTTTGAATATTGAGACAAAACCGTAGCACCTGGCGGTAACCCACACACACACAGGGAGAATTTGCAATCTCCACACAGATTATCACCCAAAGTTGGAATTGAGCCTGGGTCCCTGGCATTGTGAGACACCACTGTGCCACTGAGCCACCTTTAGAAGTACATAAGAGCTTTGTTGAATGATTTGAGCACAACTCCAAAGTCTTCCCTGCCAAGCTATTTTGTGGGAGCATAGCCCATTGTGCTTTCAGACAATTCAGATATGAAGCAATTTTCTCAAAGGTTATAAAGCCTCTATATCTCAACTCCCTCAGAAGATATTGGTACTAATTGACAATTTGCTGCCAAATCAAACCTAAATGTAGTTCTATCTGAGTCAGCTTCACTTCTCATCAACTCAACCCTCTGAACTCCGAATTCACCCCCCCGCCCCATTCAAGACTTTTCTTTCTCTTTCCTAGTCTCTTCCTTCTCATTAATTTCTCTCTAAGCAAATCTTTCAAAGTTATGTTTTTCATCAATTCCAGTCAGTTGTCTTTGTTAACTAACAGAAATATTCATTTCTTTCTTGAGCCCAATACCTAGTCAATTCTTCAAGGATTCACTTCCTCTTAGCTCACGACGTCGTGTTAGTACCCATATGCTCTGCTGCAGTCTGTTGTCTTTTGCAACTGTTTCAAGTTTCTGAGAGTTAGATTGTCTCTTTCAACAGAAGTCTAAGTTTTAAAGGTACTCATGTTAATTTCTCAGAAAAGTTAATATGAAATCTTATTTGTTTACATGCTGGAAAATTCCGGTGAATACATTTCACAGTGTTCGGATGAATTCTGGAATTGAACCTTCAATTTTGAGAGTTTCTCAACAGAAAAGCTGTTACCCAAAAATAACCAAATTTTCCTGTATGATCTCAAAATGAAGAAACTGCTAACAAGATTCCACTTTTTGTCATTTTTAGATTAAATTTTCATTTATGCTGGTTTAAATTGTTTAGAAAGCTATTAATACATTGAACATGAAGGTGAATTTTAATTAGTTAGTACAACGAAGATACATCTTACTCAACAACAAATATTCCCAGTTCCATAATATATTTATTATTCATGCAGAGGATCCTATCCAACAGCAGCTTTCATTCAAGCTCAACTCTCATCAACACGGCACACTTCTATGAACCCTTTCACCCTCAGGTCATTAAAGTCCTGATGCTGTAGCTCTCTAGATTTCCTTTTCAGCTGACTATTGAATGACACCCCAGTGTGATGAATTCTGGTAAAAACCCCAGCTCTTCAGCGTCTCTAATCAAAAGTTTTACAGTTTTAGCCATTTCATGCAGTATCTTCAAGTGTGTATCTCTCCCCTTCGACCAAACAGAAAGAAAACAACTTCTTCCTGAGAGGGATCAATACCTTCTCCGCACAAGAAGTATGGGTCTTCCTCATTTCTGTATCTGTTTACTTTCTTTTCATGTCTACATCTGTGTGCTGATCATCTCCAGCCTTCAGCTATCCTTTTGCTTGACAAGCTCCCTTCTGTTTGACCACACATCTTTGTTAGTTCCCTTCCTGATGGTACTGCTTCCAGACTAAATGTCACCAAGCCACAAGGTCTAGAATTCCTTAGCATCCAAAAAAATTACACTGATTCCTTTACACTGATGCAAATTCTTAAAACATCTTTTTAGTTATTATTTAAAATAATTGTACATTCACCAAGAAATTGCTAATTTTCCATTCTGTATTGTTTTGCCTCAAATATAGTTGGAAAACAATATTTCAGTGGTAATGCTGAAGAATTGTGCAAAAGATTAAATATCCCTATAAAGTCAGTTCTGATATAACGTGTTTTCTTCAACGCAAATTTGTTTTAACGCAATTGAAGAATTATAGAACACTAACTTTCTCGGCATGTATTAGCTACAAAGCGATTCTGTCCCCATAACTTTAAATGTCGTAGCTATTGTGCGATGTTTTTATAACACAAGATCGCACAAGAATGGAACCATCGTGTTATATCAGAACTGACTGTGTCCCTTTACACAAATTACATCTGGTGCTGTTATGAAATTGATGTCTATCTTCTCTCTGGAGGTATGATTTACCCTCAAAACAGGACACATTTTAACTATTCAGCAGCACTTACAAATAAACTGTTCATTGATGCTTTGTTCATGCTCTGCCAGATTCATTCATTTTTGGACCTTATGACAATTTTGATTCAGATATACATACCAAAAATGAATACCAGAAAAGTGGTGAGACTGATGGCCTGATTTATCACCCAGGTTGAGTCCACAGAGTTGTAAGAATTCCTGGGTTTGCAAACCTGACCCTTAAAAAATGGCTGCCTGCATGTTGTATTTCTGATCCAAGGAGTGGGCCAGATTAGACGCTGGGGTGGCCAATCCCAGAAGAACTGAACAGGCCACTGGTAGCTATTCAGGGAGATCGGGCAAGAAGGCTTGCCTTGGGGATCCCATACTTTGTTCAAAATGGAACATACATCCAGCCGTCACTCCTTATACAGACCTCACTCCTCACATATTCTTCATGCCCCATCTACGCCAACAAATTCCACCCCTCGCCCCACCCCCACAGCCCCATGTGCTCACCATGTCAACCTATTCCCACTGCCTAACACCCTTACCTTCTTTAGCTATCATACGAATGATGCTAATATTTACCATGTACAAAAAATGAAATGAAACAAAATAAAATTTTATGGAATTAAGTTTTGATTGCCATTTACTGACTTCACTATATTGATAAAAATCAACCATAAATAACTCATTAACTATATTTCCAGTCTTTCAAAAATTAAGTCTTTACATCAATTTAATTCAAGTGCACAATCCTTTTTAATAATAAGCATTGGAATTCATAATCCCATATCAAAGAGCCTGTAATTATGTAGCTGTCAATCAAACTGCTAAATGGCAGGTACCCTACTGTGATAATGGATGGTTGTGAAATTGAACCTTCATCTTTAATCCAGAGTGGAAACCGTCAAAGTAATGTCAACCTACAGCAAGGAACGATTTTATTCACACTCTGGGCTTTAAAAACAGATTTGAAAGGCAAGTGTATTAAATGCCTGACAGGTTGATAGCTGCCTCTGGCATGTTCTTTTGATTTTTTTGACAGCTCCCTTTAAACAGGTGCTTGTAATGGTTGATTTTGATAGATCTGTTGAGAGTTCTAATGAGCTTGATCACAATGAAAAATAAACGAAAGAACTGCAGATGCTGTAAATCAGGAACAAAAACAGAAGTTGCTGGAAAATCTCAGCAGGTCTGGCAGCATCTGTGAAGAAAAAAATCAGAATTAATTTTTCAGGTCCAGTGGCCCTTCCTCAGAACTGAGAAGTAGCACTGATGGTATCATTGATATATCGGTGAAAGAGTTGTTGCTGGGGGCGGAATAGGACTGGAACAAGGAATGTTCCATATACGCCATGAAGAGACAGGCATAACTGCAGCCCATGCGGGTACCCATGGCCACTCCTCTGACCTGAAGAAAATGAGAGGAGTTAAGAGAAGTTGTTGAGGCTGAGGATGAGCTCGTCCAACCAGAGGAGGGTGGTGATGGGTGGGGACAGTTCTGTTTTTGCTCCAGGAAGAAGTGGAGAGCCCTACGACCCTCCTGCAGGTGGGAGAGCTGGCAAGGGAATCATATTGCCTCTTTTCAGGAACATACATTAAGCTACAAGCCATTTAGGGAGCAGGAAGGCCTGTATGGGATTTCTCCTGGAAGGAAGACTCCAGCAACACATTTGTCTTCAGCAGTGCCATACGGAGGCCAAGTTTACTGCAACAAGAATACTAATAGGAATCCCAGGGTTATCGAGCATCCCTTAAAAGATAAATAATACTAGAGAGAATATGGGGCTTATAAGATCACTGCCATGAATAGAGGGGGCCAGGGTGTTGGCACTAACACAGCTAGTTACCTAACAGTGGGCCTTTCCTTTCCCCGTATCCCATATCATGTTCAAGCATTAAGTGCCTCGGATTGGGTGGAGGAGACAGTTTGTGAAATCAAATCAGATCTGCCTTGAGATTAATGGTGAAACAGACTGGATGGTCTGAAGAGTATATTCCTGCTCCCAATTCATACGTTTGTAAATATATTTGTATGACTGTCATATCCAGCACGCCCCATGCTGACAAGCTGGCAGTGAGATTTAAGTTGCCATGCAAGCCACACACTGACAGGTCCACTAGCAACTTGGTCAATCCCAGTTGCAGTGGGCCGAGGCACTTAGGTGGTCTCTAATTAGCTCCTTAAAGGCTTCAAATAGCCGTGGACAGGCATGTCAACTGTGGTCTTCCCTCTCAGAGATTAATTCAAGTAGAGGTGTGAAGGCAGCATCCTCCTTAATTAACTGCTCTTCCTGCCTTCAACCTTGCCACCTGTGAAAGCAGAAGATACTGCCCATTGGATTTCACACTTGAATGCTAACAAAATTCCACTTCAGTGGAGGCAACTTGGTGATGTAAATGGCCAGCTCCCTCCAGAAAGTAAGCATACATGAAACACACCATGTCCAGCAACACTATGATTTTCTGCCATTTTAACACAACAAAGAGGCTCTCTGTCAGAATCAAAACTGGGGCCTGAATTTGTTACAAAGGAATTGGAACTAAACTAAGAGCTATAGGACGAAAGGTAAAGATTTGAGTGGTCAGACTCATACTTAATGCATGAGAATCAAGCTAAAATTTTACTAGGTCCCCAATCATCACTGTCCTAGTTCTTCAGGACAGTGTGTCATTAATCCAATAATCTACAGCTCCTTGATCAACTATCTTCCCTCAATTTCCCTCAATCGTAATGTCATACATTTGCTGATGATCGCATTAAGTTCAGGTCTATTTGCAACTCTTCCAATAATTAAGTCACCCAAACGAGGCCACTGCAGAACTTGGGCAATATCTTAGTTAAGATTGTAAATGACAGAATAACAATTATGTCAGATATTATCAGATAATGACCATCTTTTTGGCATATTTTTCTTTTTGCTGTTGTCATGTTCCTTCGGGTCACCTGCAGAGGATGCCTGCTTAGATGTCAGAACAAATGAAAAGCTAAAGTAAAATCAAAAACTGTGGATGCTGGAAATCTGAAACAAAAACAGAGAATGTTGGAGCAACTCAGCAGATGTGGCAGTATCTGTGGAGAGAAAAGTATAGTCAATGTTTTGGATCCAGTGACCCTCTCTAGAACTCACGAAAAACTGTTCAGCCTTGTTTGCATGAGATCCAAGATAAAAGGTATGCCAAGTCTTCATCAGAGATTTGTTTGAAATTGATGATGCCACACCAACATTCCATACCTAGGAACACATTCTGCAATGATTGGAATCTCACATCTATGTAGGATTTGGTTGCACTATCAACATCAGGGAGCTATGTGTCACAGTCCAAGATGTTGCCATACAGCAAAAGATCAACTTTACAACATGCTGGAAATTGTTGATAGATTCACATATCTACATTGTACAATCACAAACAATCAACTGATACTGAATTGAACATATACTTGCAAAAGCTGCAGCTATTACGTAAAGGATATGTAAGAATGTAGGAGAGCAGCAACATGACTAGGAAAACCAAACTGAGAGTGTACCAAGCCTATATTCTCTGTGCACTCCTTTACAGTGATAAGGCATGAACAACATATGCTTGGCAAAAGAAAAATGATGAAAATTTTGTATTATGTGTTTAGCTGCACTGAACATTTAGGCCACAGACTTTCCTAAAAGAAACTACAGCCCCTTTTATTGTGTATATGGTGTCAACATGACTACATTTTTGATCATTGTTTTCAAACTGTTTACCCAAGGACACAAATATAAATATCAGTCTGATTCAGCGGTACAGATTTATCGGACTTAAAATGGTTTTTGTGTAAATCAGCTTGAGAGTAAAAATAAAATTAGGCAGCTTTGTTTTAAATTGACTGCTTTTAGCCATTTTAAATATCACCATTATACTTTACGTTGCATCTGTGAACTGCAGCAAGATATATTTTCCATTGTTAACATAAATTGTACTTTCTAAAAGTGATATAATGAAATTGACGCAAAAGTGTTACAAAGATATTGATGAAGAATGGGTTGCGATGGACTCTTTTGGATTGATGGCACTCTCTAAATACCTTTAAAATATGCTTGGCTTGTCATTTTAGTGATGTGGTGAATAAATGCTCCAGTAGGCCTTCCAAGGTTAATGCCTGTCCTTGGAGTTGCTGTAAAATCTGGTGCCAGAATGCTATTCATCTGGCTTAGCTATAAAAGTAGCTGAAATTGCTTAGGTGTTACTAGCTGTTACTTGTATCAGTTCATTTATCAAGCTAAAATGAATTATTCTTCTAATCGCAACAAGGAAATGACCACGATATGTGGTGTCTTCCAGCTTTGAAAGTTGTATTCTTCAAATTACAAGATGTTCAGTTAACTAATATACAATGCCACAAATTAATACATAAATCCATTTGGTGGACAGTTTAGAATGGTTGCTCAATTTTTGTCAAGGGCTTCAATCCCAAGCAGTGTTTTGCTTGAGGGGCATTCTGAAAAAGCTTCAAATTGTCACACCACAGAGTAATCACATCCACAGTTCCTCATACAGTGGGACTGCAATTTTAGTCGTGATGAAGTACGGAGTGGCTATCTGTCTATTTCACTGATGTTAATGGCTGCTGGGATAGACTTTCTTCCTAAATTGATTCTTCTGTTTTCATTGAAGTACGAGACTTTCAGCTCTGACAACATCCAAATGCTAAAAACATATGAACGAAGGCCATTAAAAACACAGACAGCAGGTGCATCAAAGGCAAAGGGTGAGGAGGAGGTGAGCTCCCGATTACTTCCATATTATGAATGCTATAAGTTTAGAGACAAGTACTGAAGCATGATAGGAACATCAAAACACCTTCTGAGAGACTGTGATCCATCCATTTCTGATTAACAAGGATAGACTTTCTTGCATGATACAAGAATACATATGAACATACAAGTTAAGAGCAGGCATAGGCCCTGTTGCTTCCTAAGCCTGCTTCACTATACAATGTAAGCATAGCTGATCTAATGACTACACAATCTTGCATAATCCAAAAAGCATTCACCTCCTTAACTTGTCAAGAATCTATCTTTTAGGGTGGTGGTAGAATCAAAGACACGGCTTCCACTGCCTTTTGAGAGAGTTTCAAAGTTTCACAACCAAGTGAGAAAAAGAAATCCCCATCTCTCCAATTTAAAAATCTTTGATTTTTAAACAGTGGTAGCTAGTTACAGATACTCCAATAAGAACAAACATCCTCTCGACATCTACCCTGACAATCTAATGATTCAATCAATCCACCTCTTACTCTTCTGAACCTCAGCAGGCACAAACCTAGCCTGTTGAAACTTTTCTCATAAGATAATACTCCCATTCCAAGTATAAATCTAGTAATAAACTGCTTTTGATGCATTTACATGCTTCTCGAAATTAGGAGACCAATGTTACACTGGTATGATAACACCATTGGCCTGTTTAACTGAAACATAACTTCTACACTTTTGTATTCAATTCCACTCTTCGTAAATAATAACATTTAACTGCTTTTCTAATTACTGCTGTATCTGCATAATCTCATTAGATCAAAGTTAAATCTCTCTGTATCTCAGAGCTCTGTAATCTGTCACCATTTAGATAACATATTTATCCTTTATTCTTCCTGCAAAAATGGACAATTCAAATCTTCCCACATTGTACGCCATTGACAGTTCTTTGACAACTCAGTTCACATATCTGTATCCCTTTGCAGCTCCATGTCATCCTCACAACTTACTTTCCCACCTAGCTTTGTGTCTTCGACAAATTTATCAACCATATCTTCAGTCCGTTCATCCAAGTCATTTATATAAAAATTGTAGAGGTTTGAGGCTTCACCATTGATCCCTATAGCACACTGCTTGTTACATGTTGCCAACCAGAAAAAGATCCATTAGTGCCTACTTTCTACTTCCTAATATCCTATTTCATGCCAATGTGTTACCATTTATACCATGAGCTTTGATTTTCCCTAAATAACCTTTGATGTGGCACCTTATCAAATGCCTTTTAGAAATCTAAGTACAGTGCATTCATTAGTTCCTTTTATCCACAGCACGTTATTTCCTTAAAGAACTCCAACAAATTTGTTGAATGTAATTTCCCTTTCACAGGGCCATGTTGACTCTGCCTGATTACCTTTTTTTTTAGTAGCCTGTTTTTTTTAAATCAGCTTTTAAAATAGCTTCTGAAATCTTCCCTATGACAGATGTGAAGGTAACTGGCATTGAATCTCTTGTCTTCTATCTCCCTCCCTTTTTGAATAAAAGAATTGCATTCACTATTTTCCAATCTAATGGAAACTTCACTAAGTTTGAGGGATTTTGGAAAATTAAAATCAATGTATCAACTATGTTAATAATTTTGGTTTATAGCTCTTAGCATTTGGCTCAGTATCAGTTCTTTGGCAATTGTAATTTTTGAGTTCCTCCTTCCTTTTCAGCTTCTGATTTACATCTGTTTCTAGGATGTTACGTTTTGCAAAACCGATACAAAATACTGTTCAATTCATCTGCCATCTCCTTATTTTCTATTATTATTTGCCCTGACTCTTACTATCGCACAAATGTTCTGTTAACTCTATACTTTTTCAAAATATTTATAGAAACTCCAAGTATCCATTTCTTTATTTCTAGCTAACTTATTCATATACACAAGGTTTTTCCTCCTTATTAATCTTTTAGTCCCTTTTTTTTTAATAACCTGTGCAACCTTCTGATCCTGCCCCATTTTTGCACATTTATAAAATTTCCCTCGAAGCTTGACGTGACTTTGAATTTTTTTGGTTAACCACAGATGGTGGGTCCTTCCCTTGTATTTTTTTCTTTCTAATTGGAATGTATCTATTTTGCATTTTCTGATATATGCCTTAAGATGCATCTCCATTGATCTATTCCTTAACCTAATTTGCCAGTTCACTTTGGCTAATACTGGTTTCAAGCCCTCATAACTATCCCCATTCAAATTTTAATTATTAATTCTTGGATTCATCCTTCTCTCCTTTAAACTGAATATAATATTCAATATTGTTCTGACCACTGCTACAAAGAGGTGCTTTCATAATGAGATCATTACCTAATCATATCTCATTTTGCAAAGCGAGGTCCAGTATAGTCTGATCACTGGTTGGTTCCAGAATGTTTTTGGGATAGTTTCTTAAAACAACATTCTATAAACTCTTCATGCAAGCCTTCATCAAGGAAAACCCTAAAGCTTTCTATAGGTATGTCAGGAATAAAAGAATGACTAGAGTAAGATTAGGGCCAGTCAAGGACAGTAGTGAGAAGTTGTGCGTGGAGTCCGAAGAGATAGGAGAGGCGCTAAATGAGTATTTTACATCAGTATTCACACATGAAAAAGACAATGTTGTCGAGGAGAATACTGAGATACAGGCTATTAGACTAGACGGGATTGAGGTTCATAAGGAGGAGGTGTTAGCAATTCTGGAAAGTGTGAGAATAGATAAGTCCCCTGGGCTGGATGGGATCTATCCTAGGATTCTCTGGGAAGCTAGGGAGGAGATTGCAGAGCCTTTGGCTTTGATCTTTATGTCATCATTGTCTACAAGAATAGTGCCAGAAGACTGGAGGATAGCAAATGTTGTCCCCTTGTTCAAGAAGGGGAGTAGAGACAACCCTGGTAATTACAGACCAGTGAGCCTTACCTCGGTTGTGGGTAAAGTGTTGGAAAGGATTATAAGAGTTAGGATTTAAAATCATCTAGAAAGGAATAATTTGATTAAGGATAGTCAACATGGTTTTATGAAGGGAAGGTCGTGCCTCACAAACCTTATTGAGTTCTTTGAGAAGGTGACTAAACAGGTGGATGAGGGTAAAGCGGTTGATGTGGTGTATATGGATTTCAGTAAAGCGTTTGATAAGGTTCCCCACGGTAGGCTATTGCAGAAAATTCGGAGGCATGGGATTGAGGGTGATCTAGCAGTTTGGATCAGAAATTGGCTAGCTGTAAGAAGACAGAAGGTGGTGGTTGATGGGAAATGTTCAGCCTGGAGTTCAGTTACTAGTGGTGTACCGCATGAATCTGTTTTGGGGCCACTGCTGTTTGTCATTTTTATAAATGACTGGATGAGGGCGTAGAAGGATGGGTTAGTAAATTTGCGGATGACACTAAAGTCGGTGGAGTTGTGGATAGTCCAGAAGGATGTTGCAGGTTACAGAGGGACATAGATAAGGTGCAGAGCTGGGGTGAGAGGTGGCAAATGGAGTTTAATGCGGAAAAGTGTGAGGTGATTCACTTTGGAAGGAGTAACAGGAATACAGAGTACAGGGCTAATGGTAAGATTCTGGTAGTGCGGCCGAGCAGAGAGATCTCGGTGTCCATGTGCATAGATCCCTGAAGGTTGCCACCCAGATTGATAGGGTTGTTAAGATGGCGTATGGTGTGTTAGGTTTTATTGGTAGAGGGATTGGGTTTCGGAGCCGTGAGGTCATGTTGCAGCTGTACAACTGGCTTTAGATAGAATGATGCATTAACTTGCTAAATAAAATGTGTCATTTTGTGTCAACATCTAAACAAGTTAGAGGATCAGTGTGTCTGTACAAATCAGCCAAATTGCATCTGCAAACACAACCCAAGTCAACCACTGAACAAATGATTATTCAGCATTTTAGCATATATGGAAATGTGTGTTTTGGAGACTTCTAAGACGCTATTTTGTTGCCTTGGTTTTATTTCCTTACCAGGCTTGGTGTACTTCTGTTCTGTGATCGGTGTAGGTCAGGCTCAGCATTGTCCATGGTGTGACCAGAATGTCCTCGAACCCAAGCAGCAGCATAAGCCCAAGCTTGCTTTGAGTGTCACAATATAAAGTTAACTTAAGCAAATTTCTGCTCCCAGCTCAAGTCTCATTCACCAAGGAATTGTGTATTCCTACAATTTTCCTCTCATTAACCTCAATGGCTTGGAAACCTTTGGGGGCTTTGTGTGTAAAATCCTGAGTTTAAAATTTGGAGTACAAATTTGTAAAGGTATTCCTTATGGTCAATTATCAATGAGATAGAAATGCTATCTGGGCTTAGTACGCAACGCAAGAGAAGTTATTGAAATGTATGAAATTTTTACAAATTGCACCGACTGTCTTGATATCTTTATATGTACACGTTTTGCACTAAATGATAAACTGATTATTGTCCAGTAAACAGGAAATGACTTTTATTATTTAAATCTGGTGTTTTTGTCCATATTTCCATGTTTTACTGTCGACATCTGCTGTGAATAAAAGTTGTAGACTGTAGGTTGATATTGTCTGACAAAAATGTAGATTTGCTGCTGTTACTGTTTTGTGCTGAAACATGCAGAATGTTGTGAAACTAAAACCAGGGTTTGATTGAGGCCACACAAAAAAGTGCTGGAATTCAAGAAAATGCAATTTGTAAGTGTAGCTTTTTCGCATGACAGAGAAGAAGCTTCAATTAGGTAACAGCTACAGCCATACAGAGCAGACACTTTTCAGTAATAAGTTCGGAACCAAACCAGAAAACCAGAAAAATATGGGACAAATAAATAAACTACACATTCAATTTCAAATTGAAGTATGTAGGATAAAGTACAGCTTACAAGTGGAAATGATCAGAAAAATAAACACCCACAAACCTCTGGACAACTGATCAAAAGCCTGATGGAGGCTCACAAGAAGTTTGCAAGTCGACATCTTTGGCCACAACTGATGCATGACTCAGCAATGAATGATAAGTTGGATGAAAAACAAACTAGTTTCAAATGCATCCAGACCACACATTCCCACCAAGGAATGAATGATCAAAAATTGATTTCATAGCATTTATCACCTTGATCAGAATACAAACTTCATTCTAATCAAACTGCAAACAAAACCTAAAACTTCTTAATTTGCGGAACCCCGAAGGTAAGGGCAGCGATATTATGCCTGGGGGTATGGAGAAGAGGGGTATTTACTTTACACCCAAAAAATGTTGTAAGATTAGCAGTGAACTCAAGGCATTCAAGCAAACTATCTTCAGGCTCACAGCAGGCCAGGCAGCATCAGAGGAGCAGGAAAGCTAGTGTTTCGGGTCAGGACCCTTCTTCAGAATGGGTGAGGGGGAAGCGAGCTCACTTCAAGGAAACATCAGCTTTCCTGCTCCTCTGATGCTGCCTGGCCTGCTGTGTTCCTCCAGCTTCCCACTGTTATCTCTAATTCCAGCATCGACAGTTCTTACTATCTCTATCTTCAGGTTCAGTTCTGCTTTAAATTTTAACAGTGAGCTGGATGCCAAACAAGACACCTAAATGTCTGTAATTCTCTAGATGGAGATAGAATCAGAGAAGCCTGACAGTGTGGAAGCAGGCCATTTGGCCCATCGAGTCCACATTGACACTCTGAAGAGCATTCCATCCAGGCCAACTCCCCTGTCCTATCTCTGTAACCCTGCATTTCTCATGTCTATTCTACCTAGCCTATACATCCCTGGATACAATGGCCAATTTAGCATGGCTGATCCACCTAACCTACACATCTTTGGAGGTGTCATAAATTAGTTTGTGAATCTCAGATGGTCAACGGTTATTCTGATAAGCAATATGCTGGACACTCCCACAGAGCTACATCTTTACAAACATACAATCAAACAACCAGAGTTGGCCACTTCACCCTTTGAGTATGCTCTACCTTTCAATAAGAGCATAGCTGATCTGATTTTAACCTCAACTCTACATTCCCAGAAACCCTGATAATCTTCCATTACCTTGCGAATGTTATATGGGTCTGACTTTGGCTGGGGTAAGGTGAGTGACATGCTTGAATAACAAGCTAGGTAAGGCTCATCTCAACCTCAAGATCATCTCACTCTATTACTTCTGCTTTTCACAAGTGGAGTGGTATGATTTTCACTACGCAGCATCAAGATACCTATCGATGCTCATTATTGCTTGATAAATGCCTTGTTAATGCCATGAATCACCTCATTAATACACAGACTCCTATCTTCAAAACGCACTAAGCAAGCCAGGCATTAGGCAAACTCAACGAGGAAACAAGCTTGCTGCTGGCTCTGAACCAACTCCATGTTGTAAAGTGGCCAACATTATCTCAGAGCATGATCCTTGGGCACCAACAAAACACACTCCTCTTTTCAAGACATTGGCATTTTCTGTCTGCCAATTGTCATGACCATTCTGGCACTTCTACTATTTCCTGGCAATGCACTCTGGAAACACAGACTTCCATTGCAGGATGCAACACAACCTTACATTGAAAGGTTGCAGCAGGAAACTGTGCGTGTATAGGGACGGGAAGACAGGCGCCCAGCTCGCACACTAGACTATGCTGCATCTCAGGGCTGCTCACTTGCTTTCTCAGTGTTTCTTCACTGGCTCTGGCCTGCACGCTCATAGCATCCCTGTCTTGCCATGTCAATTACAGCCAGTGCAGTGACTGTGAACCTCAGCAGTTTGGTCTTCAGAATCGGGTGCAGCTGGCAAGGAAGCAATGCAACTGCAAAGGTTGTGGGTGGGGGGTGAGGTACACCAGCAAAGTTTTGAAGGGGTAATACTGTAAAACATGGCTGGGCAGAGTATAAAATGGGGGGTGCTATAAATCAGATGGACAAAGAAGACTTTGGTTACAAACACGTTGGTTTTGGGGTAGGAGTGGAGCTGATGCCCTGAATGACCACTCCAGGTGACAGGCTCTGGATGGAAGGGTAGGAGGCTGAATATAGACTGGTTGAAATGGAGAATTGTGAAGCGTGAATCGGATGGTGTTGCCAGAATTGGCTACTAGAAAAACAATGTGGATGTTTGGGGGCTCACAGATGAGGTCAGGCTAAGGCCATCATGTATTTCTTGCAATGGCAAAAAAAATGGATGTAACCAGCCACCATACTTGAGGTGGAGAGGTTAAGTGAATCTGTGTGTGAACAATGGGATGTACCACAAATCACAGATAGGGCTTTTAAAAGGGAACAATATAGTTCACAGACCCATGTAAAATGTAGCACACAGGCATGGATGCTGATAACTGCCTGGCCACCCTACAACTTTGACCCTCTTTGAATCTGGCACTCTGCATGGCACAGCCACTGCTGGACACTTCCTCACAGCTTCACCTTTACAAATGTATAATCAAACAAACAAGAGTAAGCCAACTTGCCCTTTGAGCCTGCTCCACCTTTCAATAAGATCCTGGCTGATATGATTTTAACATCAACTCTGTATTCCCACATATCTTGATGATTTTATGTCTTGCTAATCAAGAATCTATCTATGTCTGCCTTATTCACAGACTTTTGAAAGATGGTGCTCCATAAACCCTTAACCTTCAGAGAATTTATTTTTCCTCATCTGTCTTAAACGGATGATCCCTTATTATTAATCTATGACCCTTGTTCTAGGTTCTCCCACAAGAGGAAACATGTTTTTGTCATCCACCTGATCAAGACCCCTCAGGATCTTATAATGTTTCAATTAAGTCACATCTGACTCTTCATGAACTCCAGAGGATAGCCTGTCTAGCCTTTCCTCAAAAGGCATTTACTCATTCCAGGTATTAATCTAATAAGCCTTCTCTGGACTGCTTCCAATGCATTAATATCTTTTTGTAAGTTCCATGACCAGTTCTGTACACTGTTCTCCAGATGTGGCCTCACTAATGCCCTGTGTAATTGAAGCATAACCTCCCTACTCTTGCATTTTAATTCCCCTCACAATAAAACAGAACTTTCTTCTAGCATTCTTAATTACTGTTTTACCTGCATACTAACTTTGTGATTCACATGCACTCAGACACCCAGATCTCATGGCATTTCAGAGCCTTGCAACCTACTTACTTTTTTATTAGTTCTGCCAAAATGGACAATTTCATACTTTCCCACATGGTACAGCATTTGCCAGATCATTGGCACTCACGGCACTGAACTATACCCCTTTGTAAGCTCCTATGGTCTCTTCACCACTCACTTTACTACCTATCTTTGTGCCAGTCAGTAGATTTAGTTATGGTACCTTTGAGACCTTCATTCAAGTCATTTATATGAATTCTAAAAGAGTTGAAACCCTAGCACTGTAGCACACAACTTGCGACATCCTGCCAGTCTGAAAAAGACCCATTTCAGCAATAAGGGAGCCAAGCATTAGAGATGCTGAACCATAGTGTATGGCATGTGTTCCCATTGTTCCCCTTGCTTGCAAATGATTTAGTAGACTGTCTACACATTCTTTATGATTGTCTCCATCCATTATGGCTCATTTGTAACCATGAACTGCTTTGTGTTGAGTGCCTATGCAGAACCACTCAAAGGAAGATGAATTAAAGTTAAACTCAACAATATTTATGTTTACAGTTCTATTTACAAAAAGCCTTCTTTACCCATGCAATTAAAGTTTCTCCACATGTTTTCTATTTTCTCTCCATCCCTCTAAGTTTCAGTGCGTTCTCCGATTCTGCAGCTGGGATCAAGAGGTGTAAGAGGGTCTTCTCCAATGTGGTACCCATTGGACCTTAGTGCACCTTTCCAGTATCCCCCATGGGTGCTGTGCCTGGGAGCTCCATGGCAATCAAACTGTCTGTGGAAGTAGACAGACAAGAATTACTGTACAGATGTAGCTTCTGGGAAGTGTAGGCCGTCACAACCCTTGGGTCTTTCTGATGCTGCTGCTCCTTCCACACATTTGGATGTAGTTCTTGATTGCTGACACCACAGGGTCTTCTCCAGCCCAGGCTGAACAGGTGGATGACCTCCAGTGTCCTCTGATGCCTGTGGCCTGAGGCATTTCTCTCTTCATCAGCTGTGGATTTGGAGCAGCAGGTTGATCACACCCACACTCTATATGCCTACGGCTCCCACTAAGGCGTCATTACCCGAACTGGTGGGGGGTGGGACAGGGGGAGTTGGCAAGTGGGACGGAGGCAGCCTTGCCAATGCTTCCCCTGAAACCTTGGCCCTCTCATCCTCGGTGGTCCAGGAGTCTGGTTATTCTCCAAGCTGACGTCTGAAGAGTGTGGCACTTATCCTGGTGGAGCAGAGAAGGTACTTGATCTTCTTTCTGAATTTCTCTCCATTCCTCTGCATCCTGAAAATGTCACTGAGCCATGTCGTGACCTCACACCAGGCTCACAGGGCCTCCTCTACCAGTCATTCAGGCAAGCAAAAAGATTCCACTCTTTGCCATCACCCCGTCCATCAAGACCTTCGGGGAACAAGATGTCATCTTCCCCTTTTCTGCCATGTTCCAATTCTGTCTGTCACTGGACAGGGTACATTTGGAATGCTGGTGCTAGTCAGCGTGCACATGTTAAAGTTGGCGCAGACACAACAGATGCAAGCCTTTGGGTGGATAGCCGCTGAATGGTGAGTTGTTGTGGAAATGGCATGTGGTAAGATGGGCTGGAGACAGTGACAGAGATTCCATAGGAGCATGGTAGGTTACTAATAAGATGAGTTTGGTAAGATGTGGTGAGAAACTGGCTAGGTCTCACAGCAAACCCTTTCCAAACAAGAAACTTGACATAACTTGCACTTAGCCAAAAAAATGTAAGATTCAGCCCAATTGCAGGATGGACAATAGCACCTCATAGCCAATTAAGTAATTTTCAAGGATTGTCACCATTTTAACCTGAAAGGGTAGACAAATAATGCACAGGAAACATAAATAAAGCAATTAAATTCATAACCAGATTAATTGGTTAAATGGTGAATGTTTGTCAGAACATCACAGAACACACTTGCTTTTTGTCAAATAGTGCCTTGGCATTACGTATACCCACCTGAGACATTGGATACAGCCTCAAGCTAAATCAGTACCTTTAATAAGCCATTTAGATATTAGCACTATGCAGGTACAATTTCCTACAATAATCAATATAGAAAATGCTGGAAATAATAAGCAGGCCCAGGCAGCATTGTGGAGAGGGAAACTTTTCTGGAATAGGAGCTTTTAACAGTATTAAACAATTTATTTACTCAATTTCACAACATTCCATTTACATGATTAACAAGTTACGGTCAATTCATGCAGGGGTTGCAGTGACATAGTGGTAATGTCACTGGACTAATAGCCCAGAGTCCCACATCAAGTTGTGGGTCATGGGTTCAAAGCCCACCATGGCATGTGGTGAAATTTGAAATTACTAAAAAAACTTGAATGAAATAATAAGCTAGTTGAATGATGACCTGTAACCGTTGTTGATTGTTACAACCATTCAGCTGTTTTCTAATGTCATTTAGGAAAGGAAGTCTGACATTCCCAACTGGTTTGGCCTACTTGTGACTCCAGACCCACAAAAATGTGGTTGACATCTAATTATCCTCTGAAGTGATCAAGTAAGCCACTCAATTCAACAGCAATTAGGGTAAGTAATAAATGTTGGCCCAACTAGTGATGACCCTAAGAAATAGCAACAGAAGTAGGCCATTTGGGGCCTTGAGCCTGGTCTGCCACTCAATAGGATCATGGCTGATCCAACATTCCCCATATCCACTTTCCTGCATTTTCACCAAAACTATTGAATTCCCTATTGGTGAAGAATCTAACTATCTATCTATCTATCTCAGCCTTAAATATACTCAAGGACTCTGCCCCCACAGGCTTTTGTCGCAAGGTGTTCCAAAGACTCAGAGCCCGAAGAGGAAATTCCTCCTCATCTCATTCTTAAATTAGCCCCCCTTTATTTTGAGACGATGCCTTTCGCTCTGACACTCTTCCATGAGGTGAAACATCCTCTCAGCATTTACCAGTTCAGCCTCTTAAGAATACTATATCTTTTAATGAGATCACCAGCAAGTAGAGTCCCAGCCTGTTTAGCTTTCGCTCATAAGACAATTCCTCCATTTCAGGGATGCTCCTGCTGAACCATCTCCAATGAAATGGTATCTTTCCTTAAATGAGGGGACCACATCCACGAATGAACATTTACTTCAAAGCAGTCTTATGACTGAAATAATAATCAAAATTAGGACACTGTAGCAAAGGTTTCTGCTATGAAAAAATAAACAGCCATTGGCTAAAATGTTGACCACTCACTGGTAGAGAAGTCAAGCAGAAAAGAAAGGCAACATATCCTTAAGAAAAATAAAAGAGGAAAAACGTCCAAACAATCAATCTACTGTGGTGATGTCATACAAACAGTGCAGTTACATCTTAAAACAAGAATAGCACGATCAGGATTTCAGTTCCCGTGTTGTATCACATGGTTATCACAACAGGGTGACGGTGGTGCTTTAGATTGGAGAAAGAATATATTCAGGGAGTGGCAATGGGTGACCGAATGGGCCCAAGCTATGCCTGCCCCTTTGTAGGAGACATGAAACAATCCCTCTTCCGAAGCTACACTGGCCCTATCCCCCACCTCTTCCCCCGTTATATCGATGACTGTATCAGCGCCGCCTTGTGCTCCCACAAGGAGCTCGAACAGTTCATCCACTTCACTAACAACTTCCACCCCAACCTTAACTTCACCTGGACCATCTCTCTCCTTCCTGGACCTCTCTGTTTCTATCTCTGGCAATCACCTGGAAACTGATATCCATTTCATGCCTACCGACTCCCACAGCTACCTAGAATACACCTCCACTCACCCACCTTCCTGCAAAAATGCCATCCCCTATCCCCAATTCCTTCACCTCCACCTCATCTGCTCCCGAGAACAGGCATTCCACTCCCAGACGTCCCAGATGTCCTCGTTTTTCAAGGACCACAACTTCCACTCCACAGTGGTTGAAAATGCCCTCGACCATGTCTCTTGCATTTTCCGCAATTCATCCCTCACACCCTCTCCCCGCAATAACAACCAAAACAGAATTCCCCTCGTCCTCATGTACCATCCCACCAACCTCTGGATCCAACGCATCATCCTCTGACACTTCTGCCATCTGCAATCTGACCCCAATAGCAATGCATTTTTCCCTCCCCACCCTTGTCTGCCTTCCAGAGGGACCACTCTCTCCATGACTCCCTTGTCCACTCCACACTCCCCCACCCAGCCCCACCATCCCCAGCACTTTTCCCTACAACCGCAGGAAGTGCTACACCTGCCCCTATACCTCCCCCCTCACCCCCATCCCAGGCCCCAAGAAGACTTTCCACATCAAGCAGATGTTTACTTGCACATCTGCAAATTTGATATACTGTATCCGCTGCTCCCGATGTGGCCTCCTCTACATCAGGGAAACCAAGTGGAGGCTTGGAGACTGCTTTGTGGAACACCTACGCTCAGTTCACGACAAACGACTGCACCTCCCAGTCGTGAACCATTTCAACTCTCCCACCAACTCCTTGGACGACATGTCCATCCTGGGCCTCCTCCAGTGCCATAACAATGCCACCCGATGGTTGCAGGAACAGCACCTCATATTTCACTTGGGAACCCTGCAGCCCAATGGTATCAATGTGGACTTCACAAGCTTCAAAATCTCCCCGCCCCCAACCGCATCCCAAAACCAGCCCTGCTCGTCCCCGCCTCCCTAACCTGTTTGTCCTTCCTCCCACCTATCCCCACCTCCTACCTACCAGCCTCATTCCGCCTCCTTGACCATTCCGTCCTCCCTGGACTGACCTATCCCCACCCTAATTCCCCACTTACACTCACTTTTACTAGCTCCACTCCTGCCTCTTTGACCTGTCTGTCTCCTTTCCACCTATCTGCTCCTTTATCCATCTTCCATCCGCCTCGTCCTCTCTCTCTATTTATTTCAGAATCCCCTCCCCCATTTCTGAAGAAGGGTCCAGACACAAAACGTCAGCTTTCCTGCTCCTATGATGCTGCTTGGCCTGTTGTGTTCATCCAGCTGTACACTTTGTTATTTCAGTATAATACTAATGCTTTTGGGCCTGTATATTATGTCACAATTTTCAACGTGCGATAACCCAGATTTAGATTATATCTATTGAATAATTCCCATATTACTTTCATGTCTTCAAATTCCCTTTTTCCTATTTTTCTCTTTTCCGTCTTTGGAGGCCTCATTATTATACATCTTCGTTCAACTGACAGTGTCATATAGTATGAATTGGAAATAGCCAATGTCATCACTCTCAGTCAAAGTCAGACACCAATATACAATGTCATTCCATCTTGACCATTTCTCTGTCCATTAAAGAAACCTTCTATAGTGTTTGCCATTCTAACACCAGAAATGTATAAGTCAGTTCCACGGTTTAAGCACAAACTTCTACTGGGGAGAGAAGCTGTCTGCTAGCTTTTTGCTAGTTTTACAGACTTCTTTTATTTGTGGCACCCATAATATATCCTCTCATAACAATAGAAACAATAGTAATTACTTCAATTGCAAGTTTTTTTTTTCCTTTCAGAAGCCATGAAAACATGAACTATGAGTACTCAGACATGTACACACACACACACACACACACACACACACAGAGTTGCATTAACTGTAACTGTGAGATACAAATTGGCTTTCACAAACCAGGCAGACAAAAACAAGTTTACTTAAACAGTAAGTTCCAGTACACACTACTTTCACTAAACTCCCATCAGTCTGCTCGATAGCAACAGTTGATCAAATGAATTCAATTCAGTGATATTGATTCTGAACTATCCTGGTTGCTTCAGCCATCTGAACCTCTTTCTATGACCAGCTACTGTCAAAATTGTTTACCCGCAGATTCTTTGGTCAACTTC
The DNA here is from genome assembly GCA_024137785.1 of Ginglymostoma cirratum. Lineage (NCBI taxonomy): Eukaryota > Metazoa > Chordata > Chondrichthyes > Orectolobiformes > Ginglymostomatidae > Ginglymostoma > Ginglymostoma cirratum. Next base: position 40,626,316 of record JAHRHZ010000266.1, read on the forward strand.
TTGTTCTATGTGCCTCAATGTACAGGATCATGAAAAGTCTTAGTCATTTCCATTCTTGAAGTATGCACAAACTATCAAAGTCAAATTTATTCGACATTCTGAACGTGTCGTTTCTTCTCTAATCCATGTTCTTAGTTTTATGTTTTGATGTAATAAATTCAAATCCAAAAGTCAAGTGATAGTGTCCTCATTTGCTGAGGTTAAAATGATTCGTCTACCACTTGGTCTGTACACTGGTAACTCCTCAATAATATGCGCCATTGATTGTGTCGTGTCACAAGTGCATAAGAGGTTTATACTGAGGCCTCAATATAGAGGTAGGTTGTGCGGGGTCTCTGGCCTGTCCCGAACCTATTTGACAAGTACTACGCATTCCGTGGTAGTTCAAAGCTTGCCATTTGACAGATATGGTTTATCACAAACAACTTGATAGTGACTTCTTGTTTTCTCATTCTTTAATTGTTAAGTACTTATTATAACATGCTTATTCTATCATGCATATTAGTTGTGGTCTAGTGGTAATATTCTTGCCTCTGATTCAAAAGGTTTCGAGTCCCAGTTAAGGACATGATCACAAAACTTAAAGCTGGCACTCCAGTTGTTACCTTCAGGGTAATCTGCACTGTTGCAGATGCCATCTTTCAGATGAAATGTTGAACCATCTTCCCGCTCTGGTAGCTGTAAGAGATCCCATGGAACTATTTCAAAGAAGGGCAGGGCAGTTGTTACTGGTGTCCATGGTCAAGCCTCTCCCTCAGTTGGTGTCACATAAAATAGATTATCTGGTCATTATCATACTGCTACTTGTGTGCAAAATTGGCTGCTGCATTTCCTACATTGCAAGAATGATTACCCTTTCAATCTACTTAATAAGCTGTGACATTCTATGAGATGCCCAGTGATTATGAAAAGTAGTTTTGAGATACAAGCTTTTCTTCCATTCTTAATTACTTGCCTCTTGGATACTCCTGGTAATCCTTCTCAACCAACTATGTCAACTATTAATAATAGCCAACAACCTTTTCTCATGTTCCAGTATTCAAAATCTTTTATTAATATGGGGATAACTGCCATTTTAAATTTCCTTGACCTTTCTTTCAACTGAAATATCTTTCTCCTTCCATGTCCTACTTAATCTCAAAAGATAGCAGAAGTCTGGAATTTGAAAATTGCAAATTTATTGAAGGCTAATATCACTGAGTGCATTGATGTATCTACAAAAAAAATATTGTTTATGGTATGGTGCTGAACCCTACACAGAAGTTCTCAAATGTAATCACTGGTCTGATTTTGGGTTTACCAACATTATTTTGGGTGCTAACAGCAGCAAGATACACCAAATCCTGTTTAATGTTGTTGGCTTCAGGATCCCCAGGATCAGAAGGGAAACAATTAGTTGCTGATCACATGTGGATACAATTGAGTGCACATCAACCATCAGTGTTTCATTCGTACTTGATTTTTTTGGACTGGTCAACATGTATCAATGGACTGAAATCAGCACAGGCAAAGACCTGCTCTCTTCAGTGGTTGAGCCTGATTACTATTAAAGGTTACATTAAGTTTTCACTTCTAAAGTTGTGGTTGCATTCTCAAAACTTGTAACTTGAAGTGAAATAATTAAGCGATAAAGAAACATGACTAAAACTGCAGTTAATTTCCATAGGACCACATGTGAAAAAAGATGAAAAAGATCATATCTAAGTTGAAATATTTTACATTTCTAAATTCCTACATTGATAAACAAAACAAGTTTAAACACAAAAAAACATTATTTGCTACTTACAGCAAGTACCCCTTTCTCACCAATAATCCCATCTTTTACTCATTCACAGGATAAGGGCATCACTGGCTACACCAGCATTTACTGCCCATTGCTAATTGTCCAGAGGGCAGTTAAGAGTCAACCACATTGCTGTTGGTCTGGAGTCACATATAGACTCAACACCGAAGGTACTCAGTTTCCTTCCCTAAAGGACATTAGTGAACCAGAAGGGTTTTTCCCCGATAATGGATTCATGGTCATTACTAGACTCTTCATTCCAGATTTTTATTGGATTTACAATCCACCATCTGCCAATGTGAGACTCAAACCCAGGTCCCTGGGACATTATGTTGGTCTCTGGATTAACAGTCCAGTGATAATACCAATAGGCCATTGCCTCCCCCAAATCAGATGTCTCGCTCCCTATACTTCTGGTCACTGCAGACCCTCCCCGTTCCTTGACTGTCCAAGTTTTCATCTCTTGCCCAGTCCCTGGCCTCCAAACTTTACAATATTTCCATTATTTTTTCTTAATTTCTCTTCACATTGTATTACTGAAGCCACAGCTCTTCTGTACAATCAGACCTTACACGTCCATAACACCAGAAATAAAGCTTTGGATTGAATCTTGATCGTGAATGGGAACACAGATCCAAAGGAGGGAAGTAGTGAATGGGTGAGTCAGGGAAGGGGGAAAGAGGCTGAAACTCAGTGGTCCAGGAGGAGGAAAGGCTATATGTCAGAAACTGAGACTAGCAGATGTCATGTAGGAAACAGTGTCAAAAGAAAACTTGCTCAATGAGATTATTATAATTTATCAATATTGAAGCAACACAGTGTTAAACTGGACTTAATGTATCTTGCTGCTGTACAGTGCATGCAGAAATTCGCACGAAAGTAGGAGTTTCTGTCTATTGTGAGCAGCAACTTAATCCCTGTTAGTGGTTACAATGCTCAATTGGAAGAGAGAAAAGAAATGGCATTGAAGGGGAAACATGAGAATGATTGACAATGAAGGTGATAAGTAAGGGAGACCCTGGTGACCACGAAGAATTACAGGGAGCTCAACTAACCTGTGAAATCAATGTTTTAAGCAGAATGGGAAAAGCCATTATGAAACGATTTGACTGGTTTGTACCCATAGATGGTTGTGATTAAGAAAAAACAATGAAATGACGAAATGAAAACCACTTTTGAAGAAAACTAAATACAGATATTGATGTGAAATGAAGTATTCTTAAAGTCAGTCAAAATGCGGTTTTTTTTGTCATTTTTTTCTTCTAAACAGATTACCACATGCTGGGTCCTAATTCAAATTCTAGTGAAACTGGTTTGTACTCTTGGGATCAAATCATATGAAAAAATTAATTCAATTCACTTCTGAAACAATGTGGTAAAACTGTCATTTAAAGCAGTCAATAGCATGCAGGAGGGTCCCGAACAGAAATGTCAGCTTTCCTGCTCCTCTGATGCTGCCTGGCCTGCTGTGTTCATCCAACTCCACACTGTGTTATCAATAGCATGTACAAACTATACACATATATGCATACCAATATGTGTTTCATTCAAGTCACATGCTTTCAGCAGTCAGACCCAGGTTACTTAATCATTGGGGTTTGATTCAGAATGTACAACCAAATCTGTTACTGGTTTGATAAAATCAAAGCATTTGAATTAATAGATGATGGAATTCACCCTCTGAAGATGGGAAATTGACTAATTGAGATCAATATTACTACTTCAAAAAAAATGAGAAAATATATTTTGAAGTTGGCAATTTCCACACTGTAGGGATTCTATGAAGTTGGCAATTGTCAAAGTTGAATTGAATAACAAAGTAATGATGATTTTAATAGTAGGTTCTTGCGAACAAAATAATCACAATATGAAATTTTACAATCTCATCTGCATCTTACAGAAATTTTTGGTAACATGTTTTCAAATATGTATTTTCAAAGTCCAATCACACTAATATAATCACTAAACATACTTTTTCTTTATTCTGACAATTCCATGTTTTAGAGATAGTACGAAATTTATGGCCTGCTTTACGAAATGTGAAAAGAAGTATTTCTTCTTACCTGTCCTTCACATATATGTGTTTTCAGATTTAAGGATTTGGAGAAGACAAAGTGCTAAATATTTATTCAAATTCCATAACTCATTCACAAAAACATTTGAGGGCAAGGAAAGTGCAATGATTTAAACCACCTACCCACAATGGAATTTGTAAGGTAATGGGATTAATATCTGAAAAGAAGACAGGTGGAGGGAGAATAGTAAAATATCATCCAGTTGTATTCTTATTAAAATGCATGTGAAAAAAATTAATTATCTCCAATGATTATCTCTTGCCAATTCAGTCCTTTTCTATTGCATTCAAGAAGAAAGGTTTTAGTGTAGAATTATGATTTTGTCTGTTATGAAATCAACCTCAATCATGAAACAAATTTGAATATTTGCTTTGCACTACTTCTGCACTGTGTTTTGATATATGGGTTAATGTCTTACCAGAAACTGGCGAGTGTCAACTTGGCTAGTTTCATGGCTGGGGTCTCTCTGGAAGTCCTAGCAAGTCATCTCATGCTAGCTTCCTAAAGTTGTCTTATTACTTATGCACCATGCCCTAATGCATTGTATTCTCCCACACATCACAGATGTAAACATTGGCCACTGCCAGGAACTCCTAGGTTTCTTAGCACTGTCACCATCCTTAAAGTCAGGCATCCATTCAAGTGCTGGCAGCCTGCAGCTGACTTGCATGGTTCCTGTCATTTGCCCAGAACATGTCGAACAGAGGGAAATTGACATCCTACTTTGCCAGCGGAGATTAGAATAGATGGTTTGATAAATAGGCCAAAAGGCTTTTTACCATGCTCCAAAAAATTTCTGCCTCCATGACCTGAAGGTCCTACTTGGTGAGGGATTAGGAGTTGGCGGAGTGCAGAGGTGGGGAAAATTCACCAGCCTACTTGCATACCACAAGATCTTGTACAGAAGAATGAAATAAATGATCAGTTATTCTGTCCTTGAGGAATGAATAAGCGTTGATCAGGACAGCAGGCATCCTTCCAGTTCGTAAGAAAACAGATTTGGATCTTTTGCATCCTAATGAGCAAATAGATGAACTCCATCATCTATTAATTCAAATGTTTTGATTTCATCAAACCAGTAACATACCTGTAAGGTGGCATATCTAAAATCATAGGGTCTCCTCAAACAGTGTTGGGGTCTGGGACATTAAACATATGAACATATAAATTAGAAGTAGGAGTAGCCCAGTTTGTCAATAAGATCTTGTCTGATTGGATTACGTTCCCACTTGGTCCCAATAAACATTAACCCCAATGCTTAACAAGAATCCATTTAAATCTGCCTTCAAAATATTCAAAAACACTGTTTCCACCACCTTTCAAGAAAGTTAGATTTAAAGACTTCAACTAAGCTCCCTGTTATCTACACCTTAGTAGATACAAGCTCAACCTGTTCAATCTTTCCTCAGAAGTTAACTCTCCCATTTCCAGTTATTAGCCTAGTAAACCATTTCTGAACTGCTTTTGATGTATTTACATACTTTCTGATATCAGAAGAACAATACAGTACATAGTTCTCCAGATGTGGTATCCTGTTTGACTGAAGTATAACCACGCAACTATTGTATACGACTCCCCTTACAATAAACTGCAATATTCAAATAGCTTTCCTCACTGTGCCATATCTGCAAATCAAACCTGGGACATCGGGATCCCTTTACATCTCAGATCTCCGCAGTCTCTAACCACTTGGCTAATATATTTCCTTTCTCTTCTTTCTGCCAAAATGGACAATTTCTTTTTTTGACTCATTATAGGCATTTGGCAGACTTTTGCCCACCAATGTAGCCTATCTGTATCCATTTCTAACTTCCACATGGCTTCTTCTCATCCGACTATCTTTGTCTGGATTCTCTAGAGTTTAGAAAGTTGAGAGTAGATTTGATTGAAACGTATAAAAACTCTAACAGGGCTGGACAGACTAGATGCTAGGAGTATGATTTTCTTACTTAGGGAATTTAGATCCGGGGTACAAAGTCTCAGAATATGGGGTAGACCATTTAGGACTGAGATGAGGAAAAATTCCTTCACTCAAAATGGAATTCAACCTGGTGAATTTTCTAACACAGAAGGCTGTGGAGGCCTAGCTCCTGAATATATTTAAAAAAAAGAGAGAGATTGATAGCATTAATACCTAAAAAAAGATATTTAAGAGTATTGGGGAAAAGCAGCAAGATAGAGGATCAGACATGATCATGTTGAATTGCAGAGCTGGCACAAAGGGTAGAAAGACCTATTCCTGCTCTAGTTTCTATGTTTACGATCCATGTGTCATCAATAAATTAAACAACTGTACCTTTGGTCCCTTGATCCAAGTCTTCCATACAAATTGTAGAAAGTCATGATCCCAGTGGCCCATTATTTGTTACATCTTTCCAACCTGAAAATGATAATTAATCTACCCCATTTTCTATCTATGCCAATGTATTACCCTGTACAACATGAACTTTTATTTTCTAATATAACCTTTGACATGACACCTTGTCAAATATCTTTTGGAAATCTAAGTACATCCACTAGCTGTCCTTTATCCTTACATATGTTACTTCATCCAAGAATAACTTGAATACATTGAATAGGCATATTTCTGTGAAAGGAAAACTATATTGCCTGTCGGACTACAACATGGAGGTGCCGGTGTCGGACAAGGTCAAAAATCACATGACACCAGGTTATAGTCCAACTGGTTTATTTGAAAACACTAGAGTTTCAGAGTTTTCAAAAGCTTGTGTTTTCAAATAAACCTGTTAGACTATAACCTGGTGTCGTGTGATTTTTGACTCTGTCTGATTACTTTGAGCTTTTTTTGAAAGCCCCACTAAAACTTTTATTTCACAATAGCTTCTAGCATCTTCCTTGCTACGGATGTCAAGCTAACTGGCCTATGATTTCCAGTTTTGTGTCTCCTTTCCTTTAGAATAAACAAGTTACATTCACACTTTTCCACTCTAATGGAATATTTTCAGAATCAAGGAAATTTTGGATAATTAAAAAAAAATGTGAGGTATGTCACTAGCCAATTTTTAAGCTGCTAGGACAAAGGCATCATCTCACAGCTACAACAATTTGCTCAGTACCACTTCTCTGGAGAGTGCAATTTTCTTGAGCTTCTCTCTATCTTCCATTTTCCGGATTGCAACTTTTTTTGATTTTTTTTTGTATGCTGTATAGTGAGATCCAATGCAAAATACTTGTCTAATTTATCAGCCTTCTCCTTATTTTCTATCATTAATTCTCCAGACTCACTTTCTATAGAACCAAATGTTGACTTCACTGACTCTTTTACCCTTTTAAATAGGTATAAGAAATCTATCTGGTCATTATTATATTTCCAGCTAGCTTTCACTCATACTCCAGTCTTTTACTTATACTTTGTTGTTTTTTATATTCTGTTTAATCTTCTGACCTGACGAATTTTCCACAATCGTATGCCTTCCCTTTAACCTTTTGAATTAACCATGGATGGTGAATTGTCCCCTTGGATTTTCTTTTTCTCATTTGAACATATCTATACTGTGTATTCTAAGATCTGCTCTTAAACACCTGCCAATGCATCTCTATTGACCTATTTGTTAACCTAATCTGCCAGTTCACTTTAGCAACTGAATCAGGAGCAAGAGTCCAACCAGTTATGCAGACTCAGTTGTTTTTTTTAAATAAAAAAGCACAAAGTTTTCTCAATAATTAAAAAAAGAAAAGGTGAGTTGGAATTTTATTGTTAGCGCAATGATTAAAGCACCTGTACAAAATTTCCATTTGTACAATTTTAGCAAAGTTGTTCACCCATTTATTTCAAACAGTTTAATTACTATTAAAATATTGCACAGAGAATCTTTACTGAATCAAATTAACCATTGTGCCAAAATTAATGCTCAAAGAAATTTCCAGTACTATAAACATAAATAATACATGCACACACATTTTATGTAAATAACTTTTTTTTTAAACACTAAACTATTTAATTAGACAGAATTGCACATTTGGATACCTTGCATTGGTAAATCATTATCTGGAATGTTGAGGGAGTTCCCTCCCATTACAAACAGATCCAGTGACGTAGGAAATCAGAGAATGACGGGAAAGTGGGAAGTGCTAGAAACATCAATGAGAAGACCAAATGGGACGTCTGTGAAAGGATGGAAGGCTGAAGAGATTAAATGATGTACATGATGATGAGGCAAGACAAAAGGAGCTGGTAACGAAATAACAAACAAAGAATGGATGTCCACTATTACTCAGACATGTTGTTTGGATCCCACAGCTCACTGCCACATTGTGTATTTATTCTTATCTAGAGCCTTATTAGGACCATTTAAGTGAAGTTAAGTCTCATATAGAAGCATGTTTTCATCAAATTTAAAAACAAACCCAGAATTTGCACCATTCCACTTCATAAATAGTTATAGGTTCCTCACGACCTATACCCACATTAAACTTGGTTAGCCTCTGAACACAACTGTAGCAAACAAAGTGGAAATAATATTCTAAGGGAGGGTGTGAGACTTTAGTCCTGCTTGGTTAATTTTAAATATGGTATTTAATTGTTGCTAACATCTGTGGGATTAAAGAGACAGCAACAGTGTGTACAGGAAATTGGCTTAGGGTAGTAAACAGCAGCCATACAGCTTTTTACCATTGCTCTAAGAAAGTTACACAGTGGCATACTGCAGGTTTTGGTATTGAGACTATTGCTCTGTTTTAGTATGCATGAATGCCTTAGACTTCAGTGTACAGGACATTGTTTCAACGCTCGTAAATGAAATGGAAATGTAGTAAACTACGAGGAGGATAACAACCGACTATAAGTGAACAGACTTATGAAAAGGACGGCACAAGCCAGATGAAATTTAACACAATGTGTGAAATGATACGTTAGCCTAACCTGCATCAGAATTCCTATTTCCAAACTACATCAGCCCAAAGGTTACCACCTTATCTTCTCAGGACTTTTCTTCCAATGCAGAATCCATCACAACAGATGCATTCCAGAAAACAAGCAGACAGTATTGAAGTGCATCACTGCAAAAACTGTGGCAAGAGATGTCCACAGCTGGCACTAGATGTAATAAGTTCTCCTTTGGATAGATATGCTGCCACCAGCCTTCTTGTAATACTAACTTATAGGCCTTTTGAGTATTAAAAAGTGAAAGATTAACCATTAATAAGCCTTTAGCAGAAGAAGCAAAGACATAAGTGACAAGAAGGTGATTACATAATATTAAGACAATAGGTTACATTGGCTTAAGATTGGTAAACTACATTAACACTAGGGAAGAGACATTATCTCTTAATGATAACCAGTTATTACAATTGCACCCAAAGTTGTTTGGGAAATATAAGCAATTGTAGTACTTTTTGGAGAATACCAGATGCTGGCTAATTGTCATTGGATATTTAAGCTTCCTGGAGAGTTAGAGTTGTGTGTTGAAGTTCCAACTGCTGGTAGAATTGTGGTTGGCATCAAGAACTGTTACCTATCCTCTCGATGTTAAGTTTGTGGGTGTATTGAACGAGCAATGAAACACGATAAATCATTATTAAGACTTAGCAAGAAGCACGTGGCTTACACAGCAATATGTCAGTTATTGCATGATAATGGTGGGTACATTGCATTAACTAGTTAAGGACCATTAGAAAGGCAAATGCAATCAGGTACAAATGACGATATATCCGTCTCTATAGGGTCCTCACATTAGACTTTTCCATCCAAAGCCTGTGTGAAATCATCAGATTGGTTGAAGCTCAATTGGTTTATACAATATATTCCCCAAGCTATATTCCCATACTTGAAATTTGTATATTGGATTGTATAACTAGTTTTACATTTACCTCGACTCTTTCTCCACTCAGGTCTCTGACTTCAGAAACTCAAGCAGTGTGGAGGTTTATCATAATTTTACTAGAACACATTTTCTTCAGAAATGGATGATTGTCAAGTCTTTGGCGTGAGAACTGTTGATTTTGAATTTAAGTCATTTCTCCACTGGAGGATCTTATCTCTCAGGTGTCCTTCAGCGAGAAGGTTGGTCTCTTTGAATCCTATACTTGTTCCATTATCTTGGAGGACCATAATCATGTAAATTCTCTTTGCAGCAAAATTCTTCCCTGTTTACTCAGGTAGTTGCCCCATAACATCATCAGGGAGACTTTTAATTTCGTAAATGTCTATTATGAAAAATGATCTTTTGAAACAAATTCTTTCTTTGCTATATCCTGAAGTTTCAGAGTAGGTAATGCATTCTTCTTAGAATTCTGAATTGTAGACTACACAGTTTCTTGCTTTGACCGTGCCCCAATGCTGCACATCAGTTTTTCTCCCATGGAGTTATATGCAGCTCATTTCTATTTTGTTTAACTAAATGTTTACTCTCAATCTGCTGATTCTTCTGCACTGAAGTGCTCAAGCTGTTTATTTCAATTTGTTGGAAAGGTTGGATATCTTTACTTTCCCTTTGTAGATTTCATCTTAATCAAATGCAATTTAACATCTCCATAAAACTGGAGGACAGCTACTCACTTAGAATTTTCTCCATCAATGCCATTAATAATTTTTTGAAATGTTGCTCTTGAGTTTAGGCCACTAGTCATCCAGCAAAGTTAAATCATCATCTGAGGAGCAGGGAAAACAATGTTTCGGGCTGGAACTTTTCACCAAGAGTCCTGATGAAGGGTTTCAGCCCAAAACGCTGACTTACCTGCTCCTCAGATGGTGTCTGACCCACTGTGCTTTTCCAGCTCCACATTTATTGACTGTAGCTTCAGCATCTGCAGTCCTTTCTGTCTCCAACAAAGTTAAACCCACTGTTTTGCATCGTTCGGCAGTTTGTTTTGCTGTCTGATTATCTTTGCTAACATGTTTGTTAACGAGATCGAGTAGACAGCAGAGTCTTACAGTCATGGAGCTGTACAGCTTGGAAACAGACTTTTAGGTCCAACTCATTCATGCCGACCAGATATCCTGAATTTAATCTAGTCCCATTTGCCAGCATTTGGCCCATATCCTTCTAAACCCTTCCTGTTCACGTACCTGACCCGATACCTTTTAAATTTTGGAACTGTACCAGCCTCCACCACTTCCTCGGGTGGTTTATTCCATACACACTGAACCCTCTGTGTGAAAACGTTGCCACTTATGCTCCTTTTAAATCTTTCCCCTCTTAGCTTAAACCTATGCCCTCTAGTTTTGAACTCCCCACCCCGGGAAAAAGAACTTGCCTATTCACCCTATCCACACCATCATGATTTTATAAGTTTTCGTACAGTCACCCTTCAGCCTCCAATGCTCCAGGGATAATAGCCTAGCCTATTCAGACTTTCCCTCTAGCTTAAACACTCCAACCCTGGCAACGTCCTTATAAATCTTTTCACAACATCCTTCCTATAGCAGGGAGAACAGAATTGAATGCAGTATTCCAAAAGTGGCCTAACCAATGTCCTGAATAGCTGCAACATGACCTCCCAACTCCTATACTCAATGCATTGACTAATAAAGGCAAGCATATCAAACATCTTCTTCACTACTCCTCAGTCCTTTCCTAGTATTTGTTTCTTCTGGCAAAAATTGCTGGTTCTTACCTTCTAAACGTTTTTCAGAGATTAAAGGAATGGAAAAGATTTCCACAATTCCTGTAAAGTCTGCAATTTCCTTTTTCTTGACAGTGTGAAACAATTCTCTTAAGCCAACAGAGGTAATCTCAGTAGATTCTTTCTTCTTCTTGGGTTCTGCCATAAGTTTAGGAAGCCCAATGACTTTTCTGTAGTTGCCACTCTAGCAATTAGTCAACAATGGTTTGGTTCTGAACCATTTGAACGTCTTCTGCTACTGAAAGGATTTTGAAGTCAAGGCATGCATGCAAGCTCAAAAGTAGAAAGGAGAAATGTTGATTGAAAACATGAATGTATTTCACAATCTCTTAAACTTTTTGTTGCAGTGTTACTTGTAGCAAACCTTTAATTTTAGAAGTTATTGCATTTGGATTATGTAGTTACATCTCTCTAGGCTGTAACTTTTGCCTCTTCAACTATGATATATGATCTGATAGGACAGTGACAATGGTTTCTGTAGCAAACTGAAAATTAATGGGATGTCTATTGACATGAATAGGTTCTGTCAAATGTGATTTGGATTTCCCATGGAATGCCTCTAGTATCTTTACCAGTGATGATTGTTCTATTGAACACTTTGTGTAACCCCTCATTACTTTTGCTACTGTGAAACTGAGCCCTATTTCAGGACATCTTGAAGAAGCAACTTATCTTACAAAAGCAGCATTCTTTTGCCATAGCTGAACAATGCTTGTGCCTGTGAAGCGTTTTTGACCTACTGCTCTGACAGAGTCTTTGTATCTGTTGATTTACCTAATCTTTATGTTAGCTTGTCAAGTGTAGCTGTGGAGGGTTTGCATACTATAAAGTTAGGTAGGTTTTGATCATCGCATTAGATAAGATTGCACTCCTCTCAGGGTCTGTTGGTGTCTCTTCTTGGGTTATACTGTCTGTGCAGAATTTGCACATTTTCCCTGCGTCTGTGTGGGTTTCCTCTGGCTGTACCAATTTCCTCCCAGAGTCCAAAGATGTGCAAGTCGGGTGGATTAGCCACGGGGAATGCAGGGTTACAGGGTTAGGGTAGGTGTGGATTCGATAGACCAAATGGCCTACTTCCACACTGTAGTAATTCTATGACTAAATTTGTAACATGTCAATGTTCTACTTACCCCAAATGTTCAATAATTTTGGAATATACAAATGTAGCTTTAAATTTTTCAATATTAAACGAAGACAATACTGTTTTAATTCTCTCATCTTTTAAACTCGAATATATGCCCTCTTCAAATAAAGTTTTGAATTCTGTTTAGTGGCACTACCGTAGTGTGTCATTTCTTTTAAAGTATCACATTCTGCTAAGTAGCAATACTGTATCTCTCTGTTTGCTGAGGGTTTGCTGCTTTTAAAGGATTAAATGATTGACTTCCCTCCTTCAGGAGGTTTTCCCATCTTCTGTAGCCAAGATGTTCCCAATCTTGCACAGTCTAAAACACACTGCACACGCCCTCTCCACAATTTTAAATTAAACTTTGGTGAATGTAGGCTTAATAAAGTCTTCCTGCTGAGATTGCAGTTTTATAAGAACTAGGACATGAATAGGCAATTCAGCCCCATGAGCTTGCTACTGCATTTAACACAATTGTGACTGATCTCCTCTTGACCTCAACTCCACCTTCTTGCCCATTCTCTATAACCTTTCAACCCATTACTAATTGATCTGAGTAAATTTAAGGAGGAGATAGACATTGTTCTGGCATCTACCACACTCCGGGGTCATGAACACCACTGATTCATAACCTTTTGACAGAAATAATTTCTTCTCATCTGCTTTAAATCTGCTGCCCCATATTGGGGTCAGTTAGCTCAGTTAGTTAGTCAGTTAGTTTGGCATGCACAGTGATGCCAACAGAGTGACTTCAAATCCTGCACTGGCTGAGGTACGGATGAGGGATTCTGTTTCTCAATTTCTCTCTACCCAAAGTGTAGTGACTCTCAGGTTAAATAACCACCTGTTCTCTCTCACTAATAAGAGAGCTGCCCTGTGTTTAGGTAGGACTGTGGTAATTTGATCCTGATTCTAAAATTTTAACTATCCTCTTCTTTTAGTTTGCGCTCAAAATCTGTTAAATGACCCTTTGTCGCCTGAAATGTATTCTGTACCTATTTCTATACTGTGGCCTCGATATAAATTAATGTTTTTATTTATTCACGGGATGTAGGCATCACTGGCCAGGCCACATTTATTGCCCATCCCTAATTGCCCAGAGGGCAGTTAAGTCAACCACGTTGCTGTAGGTCTGGAGTCACATGTAGTCCAGACCAAGTAAGGATGGCAGTTTCCTTCCCTAAAGGACATTAGTGAACCAGATGGGTTTTTAACCAACTATCAACAGTGGATTCGAATTTGGGCTCCCAGAACATTACCAGGGTCTCTGGATTAATTGTCTAACAATAATACCACTAGGACATTGCTTCCTTAACTTGCTGGCCCAGGTTCAGTCTACTGCAGCCATCGCTCAAGGGACTTGTTCACAATGATGACAATGCTCTTTTTCAAGTGTGAGAACTTCTTTACAGTTCCATCCTTCCAGTTTGATCCTTTGTACCATTATTTTAAAGCTTTTCCCCTCTGCTCGCAATGGTTCCTAATGTTCCTCATGAAGCAACAAACTACACTCAGATATCCAGTAAAGACTCTACTACTAGCACAACTAGCTTTTATGCCGTCCTTAGTTCAAGCTGTTTTCCTGTACTTCTTACCAGCTAAGAAGTGAAGATATTCTTCTGGCGTGCTATTTTGCTTTGCTGCTGCTTCCATGTGTGTTGTTGAATGCTTGATTTCGGTTACCATCCCTGACTTCTCAAAGCGATTATATTTTTAAAGTGGTAAACTGACATTCCTTCTGAATTTCTCCTGCTTCAAATAAATTGTATTCTCTGTGGTTACTGTCAGATATTTATGCAACAATCCCACTGCTGATCACCATGTCATCTACCAACCACTGGTAGCTTGAGAGTTAGGTAGAGTATTGCCACCCAATCCTCCTTTCTACTCTTTTAAACAAAACTGTAATGAAATTAAACAGCTTCTTCTATGCTGAGTCCAAGGGCCTACCTGTTTAGCAGAGGTAGAGGATAAACCTCTACTGGATATTTAGTAGAATATGTGTTTGTCTTACACAACAAGATGCAGATTATTGCATGATATCAATAGGTATGTTACATTAACTAGTTAGGCATAACTACAAAAAAAAAGAGCAGAACCCAGAAATGACCTGTCTATACCGACCAGGAGCTTATGCTAGATTGCCTCTTCTCTAGCCAAAGATTCTGTGTGACGTCATTAGATTGATTGGAGTTCAATGCATCTCCAACATTAACCCATTCAAAACCATTCTGCTATGTAACAGTCATGCTTTAGGAATTGAGAGTTTCCAAAACTCATTTTTCAGAGTGTATCTGGTTTCTAACTATCAGAAAGCAGAAGATGTTGGCCAGTAAAGAATAAGACAACTTAACATAAATTAAATTTTAAAGATTACAGCAGGAACATTGGGAACTGAGAATGTATGTACACAAAGATTTGGATATTATAAGTCAAATTCAAAAGATTAGGAATTGTATGCGATCTTTGACATTATTAATACAGATGAAGAATCCAACAGCAAGGGGTTATGCTAATCTTTTGTGAAACATTCATCAGCCTAAGTTGGAGTATTCTGTTCTACGAAAATTGAAAGAGGACATGCCAGGAGCAGCATCTGACATTTCTAAAAGTGAGATATCGAATCTGTGAGACAACAATTTAGGCTGATTCCATAATCAATGGATCAGATCTAAGTTCTGCCACATCCGTTTGTGAATGGTGGTGGACAATTGAACAACCAACACACATGGAATCTCCACAAATATTCCCAACCTCAATGTGGACGAAGCAAGCACATCAGTGCAAAAGATAAGGCATTTGCATTTGAAGTACAAAGTAAGTAATATATCTTGGGCTCCTTCTGAGGTTTCTAGCATCACAGAAGCCAGACTTCAACTAATTCAATTCACTCTATGATATCAAAAACTACAGATGATACTGAGAACTGAAAAGGCTATGAATGACAATATTCCTGTAATATTACTGAAGACTTGCTCCAGAACAAGAAGTACCTCTAGCCAAGCTGTTCTAGTGAAATTGCAACGCTTGGGTCTGTGTGATAATGTGGAAATTTTTCCGAGACAAGTCCTGTGCACAAAGAGCAGGAAATGTCCATCTGGTCAACTACTGCCCTGTCTGTCTATACCCAATCATCAGTAAATTGATGGAAGGTATCATCAAAAGTGTTATCAAGCAACGCTTGCAAATTAATAACTTGCTGAGTGTGGTTTCTACATTGACCTTTTTCCAGCCTCGGTACAAATATGAACAGAAAAGCTGAATTTCAGATGTGAGTTAAGAGTGACTGCCCTCAACATCAAGACAGCATTTCAATGAGTATGGCATCAAGGATCCCTATCAAAATTGGACACAATGAGAACTGAAACAAAAATTCTCCGCTGCTTGGACTCATACCAAGCACTAAGGAAGATAGTTGTCATTGCTGAGAGTCATCCTTTCACTCGTTATTCAGCTGTTGACACTTTACTCACACCCTCTGATACTCTCTTGGTCACCTGCAGAGACTTGTTATTTGACAGTCCACTCACACCAGTTGAATGATCTTAAGATCTCTCTGCCCTTGATCGCACTACCTATAAATTCTGTGACTGTGTGCCCTTCTCTCTCACTTCACCTGATGAAGGGACTGTGCTTCAAATGCTTGTGATTTCAAATAAACCTGTTGGACTATAACCTGGAGTCGTGCGACTTCTTCCTTTTGTATTTGGACAATGGTTGCTTCAGGATCTGAGGAATGGCAAATGACGTTGAACATTGATGATTGCACAATGAACATCACCACTTCTGACCTTATGATGGAGAAGGTTATTGATGAAGAAACTTAAGGTCACCAGGTCACTACCCTGAGGAATCCAGGAGAAGCATCCTACCTACATCCACCCTGTCATGCTCTATAGAATGTTTGCTAGTGCCAATGAGATCATCTTTCATTTGTGAAAGACAAACTTTCAGTTTCCTCAATCTGCCTGGATAAAGTCAATCCTTCTACCACATGTATAAGTCTGATGAATCTCCACCACACACTTCCTATGCCAAGTATACCCCTCCTTAGATAAAGGGTTCAAAACTATACACAACATTCACCAAGGCTCCATACAATTAGACAACATTTTTTATTTCTGTTTCTAACTCCCACATAATGGAAAGCAATATAACCACATGTTTTCAAGTCACTGAAAATAAAAAAGAAGTAGGTAGATTACTAGACAGTCAAAGACATCAAAGGGTATGGGAAGAGAGCAGGAATATTGCATTGAGGTAGAGGTTCCTGTTCCTACTTTCAATGTTTCTGTTTACCTTTTGATTGTTACACTTGCACAATTAGTTTTAGTGACTCCTGAACAAGTTGCCTTTGGACACCAACACGAACCTATCCCCATTTAAGAAATCTTCTGTTTTTCTACCAAGATGGAGAACTTTGCTTGAAGTCTTCTTGCATCTTCCTCACAATTTATGTTTTGACATAGTAAAAGGTAAAATCGCTATAGTCCTATCGGATCATAGAGCTACTCGCTCATTAGAAAGATGCAACTGGTGCTGGGTTAATCAGACGGTGACCATGTCACAAACAAGAGGAAGAGGTTGAGAAGGCAAGTCCTTCGTGGTAAGCTCAGGCAGTGTGGGAAATGAATCCATGCTGCTGGCATCACTTTACATTGCAAACCAACCATCCAGCCAATTGAGTTAACTGACACCCTTACTTAGTTTTGTGGCATCAGTTAAGTTCCCTTTATTGAATCAAAGGTATGGGATGTGTTTAATGGGGAAGAAGGAAAATAGATAAATTCTTTACAGCTTTCAGTCTTTCTGAAGTAGGTTTTAAAATGGTGGTTAGTGATGTGCTAGGAGCAGCAGATGAATTGGTGTATTTTATTCATGTGGAAAGGGTTGTTACACAGCTCATTCATTACCTGCCAACGTAAAAATAGTCAGTAGCAGAAAACAAATTCAGGGCTCTGAGATCACATCTTAGCATCATTGCTTTAATTTGCTTGGAATAATTGACTTTGGGATATTTGTCTCCATGCATAAATTATTGTTAAATATTTTGCATAGTGTTATTTCAACTGAAGAAAGCCGATTCAGTAAAGTATGATTCTCTAAGACTGTTACTTATAAATCTCATAGAGTAATTCTATGCAGGCATTCAGGTGTTAATTATTCATGTGGATGTGGAGTACGGATGTGTGCTGTGCCATTCTTTACTGAATCTCTTTCGTTTTGCAAGAAACATTCAGATAATTAAATTGTTGAAGAATTATGGATAGCTAGATATGATTATAAAACAATAACTTCTTCAAGAAGTTCAGACAATATCATGATCATAGATGAGACCACAGTCTAAAAATTACTCCCATGGTATCTCATCGACTAATAGACAATGAACTTAATTACACTGTTTGTATTTCTTTATCAAGCCTTTATAGTAATCAATGACGATCAGTGTGCATTAACTATATTAATAAACAGTTCTCTATTGGATTACCTGTAAATCAGAAACAGAAAGTATTTGCTAACATTATACTGCTATGTAATATTTTAAAAGGAGGGACAGGTATTGTGGCACAGCAGGTACTATCCCAGTCTCTGAGTCAAATCCTCTGGGTTTAGTCCCAGCCCAGAACTATTGGCCAAGTAACATGCATTCACAACGTAGCCAAACAGATTGATTTTCAACCTGCAACTTCTTCCAAAACATGCCAGCACCAGCTGGTAAGAGCGGGAGAAATTCTGGGTCAGCTATGTGATGGAAAGAAAGATAAAGCCTTGAACTTCAATATCCATAGCTCCAGACTACAACATTCCTGTAACAATACACTTTCACAGAAATGTGGACTCATGAGTAGTCTGTACACACCACCACCTATATTATACAAACAAACTATATGCCAAAAATAGTGGATCATGTGATATGAGATTGTGTAGTCTCTGTGGGGTTTTTGCAATACGTTGTTATTTTGAAGTTGGACATCTCAGAATAATTTTGTAAATTGCAAGTTGATTTAATTTCCACAAGAACATCTTGTAACACAAACATGGATGGGGCAGCCTAGGTTACAGGACAATTAAACGTTCAGTGGATTACAAGAGGAAGATTTTTGTCCACTTGGGCCCTGTTGAAACGGTGAGGCCGTTTGTGGGTGGAAACCAATTTTGATGATAGACTGACTTTGACATAGTGCAGCAGAATTGGCATTCCAGCTCCAGGCTCCACGATCAATTAAAGGGCACAGGGGAATGCATACCCAACTGTCTAATGAGTGTTTCCAATTAAAGAGACTGTAAAACAAGTTAAAATGGCTCCTCGGCACTTGGATTTTTACAGTAAACGCATGAATGGAGAAGACGCCCGCGGCAGCTGCTGCAGGATTCCATGCTGTGGAATCTGACAGGATGGATTGAGGTGAGTTTCCCAAAGAACAAGAGGAACAGGACAACTCTTCAACCAAGTTGGCCGAGGTGGAAGTGACCAAGAAGCAGGAGTACGTCACCCCCAACATGGAAACAATGCACCAAGAGATTCTAGGACTTTAGGCAGGCTAAAAAGGCAAATGGCACAATACTTTCAAAATTAAACCCACACTCTGACTTTTCCACATCACTCCTCAGGCTCATACATTGCAACATCAATCATTCCTTTCTCTGCAGGACCTCAGATTCCCATTTAGAAAGTCAACACATGGATCCGCAGCTTTCAATGCTCACTTGTACCTTTTACAACTGATGCCCTTCCCTCTTTTCTACACAAACCATTACGAACACTCACATTTCTGTTTTCTCTCTCTTATAGGAGAAGATTGGACCTTATTTATTAAAGGGAAGTGATCCATGGTGGGGGAGCGTACCTCCAGTATCAAGCATCTTGTTGGCCATCGACATTCTGTGCCCACCTGCTTCACTGGGAAGGAAGATGTGATCCGTGAAGCTACAGATGTAACCTGTGAACTCCAGTATGAGCCCAAGGTACTGGTGCTCAGACATGTTGAAAGTAACAAGGTCAGTGTCGAGGAATCCTGCAGTGAGTATCTCACTTCTGACTCACCAAAGCTTGTCCACCATGTACAAGGCATATGCCAGAAGCATGATGGAATATTTCACATTTGCCTAAATGAATGCAACTCCAACAACATTCAAGAAGCTTGACAGTATCCAGGATAAAGCAGCCCACTGATTAGCACCACATCCACAAACATTCATTCCCTCCTCCATCAACATTCAGTAGCTGCAGTGTTTACCATCTACAAGATGCACTGCAGAAATTCACCAAGGCTCCTTAGCATCCTTTTAATGCAAATCACTATCTTCTAGAAAGATAAGGATATCAGATAAATAGGAACATCACCACCTGCAAGTTCCCTCCAAGGTAATCACCAACCTGATTTGGAAATATATGACCTTCCCTTAACTGTTATAGAGTCAAAATTCTAGAACTCCCTCCCTAACAACAGCATTGTGGGTTGACCTACACATACTGAACTGCAGCAGTTCAAGAAGGCAGCTCACCACCACCACCACCACCACCTTCTCAAAGGCAATGAGGAATGTGCAATAAATGTTGGCCCAGCCAGCAACAGCCACATACTCAACATGAATCAACAATATCTCAAATATGAGTGTTGAGAATTTTCCTGTTCTTTTACAATTTTGCAGATTTACTTTTACCTGCAAATATTGCAAAAATAAACCTCATCATTCTTTCAGCTTCAGAGGTTCGAATTTAGAATCACAGGCATTAGAACTAGAGATGTGCAAAATCATTCTTCAATCAAATTGATTGAAACTTCATGGCAGTCTAGCTTGTAATTAATCCCCTGTAACAGCCTCTTCCTATTAGGGACCATTGTAAGAGTTACCCAAGCAATTCTGTCACTCAGAAGTGAATTGATGGAATGCACTCTCAATGTGGAGGTAAATAATCCTGGTGCCATTATGAATGCAAATCTTAAATCAAATTGTGCAGCAAATTGATCATTGAGCAGGGATTTTTAAACAAACACCTCTCATTTAATGAACAATTTACTGAGTAAACTGAACAAGCAATTTTACTGTTCAGAAAGCCGGATGATCTTTGTATCTGTTATAAAGCAATGGTCTGTTTTGTGTCTAAAAAGAATTTGCAACAGAGTACCAAGACAGGGTCATAGTTAAAATTTCCACACATATCTATGATTTATTCATTGTTTATTTGCATAAAGTAAATTGCAACCTTGACTTTCAAACATGGTGATAATAAATTATGTTAAATACACCAGCTAAAAAAAACTAGCAATAAGCAGCTTATGAGACTTAAGAAAGTACTATATATTTAACTGACCTTGTAACTTACCTTAACAGTCCCCAGATATTACTTTTGGGAACCAGTCCAGATTAATATCACTGTTAGAAATTGAAGCTTGTCACAGGAACAAAGCAAAGCAGTCTGTGGTTGAGAGCATGCAGTACAAGCCTTTCCCACTGATTGAATGTTAATTCAAGTCAACCACAGCACTTCTGATTGGTCATTGGTATTGCAGTCTCTTAGAATCAGCATCCCATGGTCATGCATGGCAAGCTGTAAATTATAGAACCCAGGCCATATTTTCAGTTCTATCATTGATGTTAATTAGTTGTAAAGTTATAGTATTATTAATCTTGCACAAGTACTGAACTTAAATTATCTCAGCTTTATCACCTTGGGATGGAGATGTACCGAAGTTGAGATCCTCATAAAACTTCTTTTAATAGGCTACTACATAGATTTAAGCTGCTCAAGAAATGTTGCAAAATTATTGTACATGTTATTATAACTTTTACAGAAGTCCACTATGCAAAACACAGGCACATCACTTTTGATTCTTTACTGCGTAAATGATAATACTTTGGCAGCTTAACTGTAGGGTAGACAATGTGAGATGATGCTTGCGGCCAACAGGTAATACTTCATCCTTACAGTCATGCAATGCCTTCATGCAGTCCTATGTAAAGCATGACATGCTGTGTTTGGAAAACTTGTGAAGAACTTTCCGCCAAAATGGCTAGGCGGGCTTTCACATCTCACAAGAATCCACAGGCAGGTCTGCCAAGACTGCCATCATTGAATTATGAGCTTTACCAATAATGTCTAGCAAAGTGCCAAAAGAGTATGGGCGGGAGAATCCAGAGTAACCTCAGGCGGCCTGACTGATCAGGATTCTTTCTACTTATCCTCTTTTCCTTGAAAAACATTCGCACAATGATAATAAACCACTTTGTGACGATACATGAAATTTGAAGAAAATTAAATAAATTTTGCATCAGACAGTAAATCTCTTGAAAACGAAAATGCCAACTAGAAACAAAGAATACTCAAGAAGGTCTCCATAAGGCTTAATATCTTAATTGCTTACAGGCTCAGTTTCTGGAAAGTGTATGTGACACTCGTCCTGCACACCTCCTCCAGGTTTCACTGGCATATGGATGTTGGCATGCCTATTCGGTGCCAAAAATGGAATGGAACCCATCCTCCATCCCCTTTCAGTGCATTGTTGAAGCTCCCGCCTTAATCCAGCAGGACTTTAAGACACCCAATGTGACCAACTCAAGTATCAAACAAAATCATTGTGGAGTGAGAATTTGATGTAACCATTCATTAGGAGCATAGAAACAGGTAGGCCATTCAGCCTGTTCAGCCTGTCCCAACATTCAATATGATCATGACCAATCCAGCACTTCAATGTTCTTTACCCACCTCATCCCTATATATGTTCTTGCACCATTCTGCCCCTTCTTCAACCCCCCCCCCCCAACTCACTTGCTTATGAGATGATCATGTCAGGTTGCTCATACACTGCCCCCCACTCCTGAAGCCAGGGTGTTGCTGATTGTGGATGAACCAACCTCTCCCACATGACCCCATTGTTATCCATGCTTTAATGCAAACCATCTTTACATATACCATAGCTCTACTTTACAATTGTCATTCCCTTGTCCCCCGGGCTGCAGTCCCCAGTCCCCACAAACAGGTTCCCTAATCTCCTTCCTGCAGTAGCAGCTCCTTTTCTCTCCATCCCTTTTCCCCCTTGCCGTTATTGGACTGTCTCCACAACACGTTGCACAATGGTAGCCTCAGATGAGAAATACCCATACTCCTGACTAATACCTGTACCTCTCCCTAAGTTAGCACTAATTCCAGTAAGGATGCAGAGGTGACTGTGAGCTGCTTCCCAAGTGCAGGGTCACAGACCCCCTGACTGAGAGCAGTATGCCAGACCGTGCCAAGCCCCTGTACTGGTATCAGAGATTGTCCTTGATCTACTGACCCAAAGGTGCCTCTATTCACTTCAATGAGGACTACATCCCATGAACCTTGAAACACAACTATTTATTGAAGCGCGTGCAGTGTGTTTGTCATGTAACACATTGATATAACAATGAACCATTCAGAAAGATGTCTGCCCACTTGACCAAGGGCAGCTGACCAGCAAAATAAACCAACTGTCTTGATGATTGCACTATGAGGCAAGGCAAGGATGCTGTAAATATACAGGTAGGCACTGAGTGAGTGAGGTTTAAGAGAGCAAGCAAGCAGCCCAGAGACTGAATTGAATTGAATTGAAATAGCTTTATTGTAACATATACTCAAATTAGTACAGTGAAAATTTTACAAGTCGCCACTAAGGCGCCATTTTAGGGACAAGGTACCTCGGTACAGATTCTTCAATTCAAGTCCTCAGGAAAAAATATTGAAAAATATGGAAATAAAAAGCCCAGAGTTGCAGATCGTAGGAATAAATGAGAAAATAGAGCAGTAAAAAGTCCAGTATGGTCCTTCCAACCCACTCCATGCTGGCACCAAGCCTCCAGTCCGCACTGGGCCTTGACTCCAAACCACAGCGGGCTTAGGTTCGAGGCCAGCAAACACCTCGAGTCTGGAAGTCTATGCTGGGACCATGCTGGGCCAAAAGACCACCATGGGCTGCCGAAAGACTTTGAATGAGAAAGACAAGTCAGAGTAATTTCCAAGTTGTGAGACGGCATGAACTGTGAAGGAGTAAAGGATTTAGATGTCTGCAAACACAGATCACAAGTACAAAACTAATTCCAGTCTTTACCTGTAGGATTCAGGCAGCATCTGAGAAAGGAGATACAGTGTTAACATTTCAGGTTAAAATGGTATTACTGTTTCCCTCTCCATAGATTTTGCCTGAAATGCAGAATGCTTCCAAACATTTACTATTTGTTTTTATTTCAGAGTTTGAGTTCATAGTATTTTGGAGTTGTTTATCTCAAAGGCATGGGAATTCATAATTCATAAAATCATGTTTTAGTTATGTGGTGTTTTGGTCAGACCTCATGTGGAGTATTGTGTTAAACTTTAGGAACTATATCTTAAAAAAGAACAGTGGACTTGGAAACTACAATGCAGATTCAGTAGAATGATTCCAGGATCTAGAGTAATAAATTATGAGGTAAAATTACATAAATTTACTCTTTTATATTCTTTTGAATTTAGTAGGTTAAGGAGTGATCTAAACAAAGTCTATAAATGATAAGGCATTCAACAGTTTTTCTAAATTAATTCCATTTCTTCTGGTCAAAGAATCTAAAACAAGAGAACAACATTTTAAATGTAGAGTTAAGCTATTTAGTAATACAATCAGGTAGCATTTTTAATGCAGAGTGTAGCCGAAATCTGGAACTCCCCCAGAGAAGGCTGTAGTTGCACGGTCATTTCAAATTGTCAAGGCAGCAATCAATATTTTTTTTTGTGGAGCAAGGTATTAAGAGAAAGGGGACAAAGGCAAGTAAACAGAGTTGATGTACAGATTAATTAAGGTACAATTATTGAAGCTATGATGGAACTGAATGATGGCATAGATTTTAGAGGCCTAATACCCTCCTCCTGTTCTTGTGTTAACTGTTAATTCTTGGGTCATGCAGCACTGAAGAAACAGATTATATTTGAAGTACAGCATCTGCAGCATAGGGGACAAGGTTCATTTCAGGGAACTGCTGTGAAGCTGTTTTGAAAGAAAACAGTTCTATACCGTTGATGAAATGCAAAAGAAAATGCCATTTTTGTCGTATGCCTCTGCAGTTTGAATAGTCCGTGGTGTCTTTATTGTGACCCAAAAACCTCAGAATGCATATCAGGAGAAACAATATTACAGCAAATTCAGCAACGCAGTTCAAGTCTGTTTATGGCTGGGTTAAAAAAAAACCAAGAGTTAGCAAGTCAGGCAGTCGAGCCCATGAAAAATGTCAAATAGGTGTGAAATGAGGTGAAATTACTAGGGAGAAATTTCTCCTCAGCTTTAAAGTGGAAAACGGAGAAATCACTGCTGACACTCCACTAAGCTGCACTTCTAATTTTAAGCCAAATTCATCTCTGACATGCAGTAGCCTATGTGAAGGTAGAAGCAAGCAGCTTTCCACTCTTTTTTCTGCCAGTCAAATTATGTCATCAGTGAAGGATCACTGGTTTTTAATGATATGGCAGCCTCCGACCTAAGTTGTAGGTCCCAAGCAGAGCGTTACATGCCACCAATAAACTGCCCGTCACCAAATTACAATTGACATCTAACATCACTAAATCTGAAATGTAATTCTTTATGACAGGACTGGTTATATTGGAAGAAAATAATTTACTTCAAGACTAGGGCTTTGCAGTGTATACCAGAAACATTCTTATCCACATACGAGTCATGTCAAATTTACTGTAGTTGAAATCGGCATATATATAGATCAACCATAATTTATCCAAATTATACAGGTAATAGATATCATTGCAGTGCATATAATTAACACCATTGATTGCTCAAGCTATCTAGCATTTCAGATACACACTACTGTTCACTATGTTGCAATTTTAATGACTTGTTTATTGTCTGTGACAGTCAAGTTATGTTTGTGTTATGTAAAACAGCCATTTGTTATTTAAGGAGCCAATGAAGAAGGTATCACTTTGAAAAATACTAGTACGGCAATAGTTTGATTTAAATATGATTCCAAGGTAACAAGGTCAATTTTCTTTCCTCCATCAACCACAGTTGATGTTACATTTTATACAGTGCGCAGGATGCTGCAATCAAAAAACTCAGGCTGCATAAATTTCTCAGTCGGCAATGCCTCTCTTTGGCACCTTGTAAACCTATGCCTGTTTTTCTTTCAGATTTCCAGCCTCTGTGGTACTTTGCTTTTCATTGCTTTCAAAACTGACAAAGGTTTAGACTATCTAATTACACTCTAAAATTCTGCAGGCAATGGTAATTCAAGATTAAAAGTTATTTAGCAGTTATTTCTTATACAGATAAGTGCAATATTTAAAACCAGTAAATCTGGTTTCAATCAGCATTAAGTACAGAATATGAAGGGTTTGCTTGTCTGCAATAATTCATGAAATATCCATGAGTTATGTTTCATTTATTTTACAAAGGGATTTTTTTCAGAATTAGCTTATAGATTCTTAAAAAGAGCTAATTATTCTTAAACCAGGTTCTCATATGATTTGCTATACATAATTGTAATTTAAATAAATCAGTATAAAGATCACAGATTTCCTTTACTTTCCCAAATACAGCACTAAATGGTATCATTGTTTGCTTGACTAAAATCATTTTAAATATGGATGCAAATTACATTCTTCTGATATAGAAATGCCAAAGCTATGGATTAAAAGGTAATCTAAAATTTGAGCAATGTTGATTTTCAGAATGACAACTGAGTGTTTTTGGCTGCACTTTCATACTTAAGGCTTACTCTTTGTTGTTTACTATTATTCAACACTTGGACACAGTGTCTGATAGGGAGTCAGAGGTGTTAGATTACGAGACTAATTCCAAACTGGCCGACATTTGTGGTTAGCATTTTTGTACCTCAGCCAACAGCATGACAAATTCAAATTGTAACTGCAAATAATCACTGAGGAAGATATTAAACTTTATTCATCTCAAAGGTTTTATGATTTTATGAATGTCACAAAAGTGCAACTGGAAGATAATCAGCAAGAGGTGACATTCCAGTCCTGTATAGGGGAATTTAGAAATCAAACAGCTTAGCTTCCTTGAGCCTGTGGATTGTAGTCTTGCTAATCACAGTGCTAAGAGTGAATTGGTGACAGCTAATACATGCACACGTTCCAGCCTGCATATTAAAGGACACTTAATGCTGACATGTTCTAATAAGTCTTGCAGGTAAGTAGCATTTTCTACGAGTCTGTGAATCAATGAAAAATTATAAAACTGACTACAAGCAATGAGAATCTTTTGAATAATGCAACCCCATATTGGTCCCTTATTTATGTTTTATTATCTATAAAATAAAGAATGTATTTGTTTGAGTAAGAACTCTGGTTCTAAATGATTTTGCCTTATATTTTTGCAAGGTATCAGTTCTGGGTTTATTATTTTGCAACTGGTAAGCCATTTTTTTATAACGCGAAACAGACTATGGATTGCAATTACACAAAATGAAGATTTTTGCTTGATTTCTATTTTACTTAAATACTTGTTTTTTTTATTTCTGCTAATTGGAGTTACAGATAGGTATGAACAGAGCAGGACATTCTGATGGCCTACAAATTCTTGAAGCTTTGTAATACACAGCATTTACAAATTAATTATTTGTTAATTTTTCAAAAATTGATTTTTGGACGGGGAAGGCAAATGATTGTTCTTTTTCTAAGGGAAAAGAAGTCAGCATTTAAAGATTAAAGAGATCAGTACAAATAAGTATTATGTACCATTCACAGAATACTTGCTCTCTTAACAAATTCCACCATTTGGCGGATTGAATATGGCTGTTTGTGACTGTAAACATAACAGACAAATTCTTTATCAGTATGAGAAAATTGCTTCGGCTTTCTAATTTAGTAAGGAAATTGTTGAGCTAAGAGTTATGATACATAAGTACTGTCAGTTGCTAGTCTCTGAATTTTATTGGTTTATCAAAGATTGGCATTTAAAGTATTGCGCTATGCCAATCTTAGAGTCAGCCACTCCAAACCTGCAGAAGGAGCCACCAACAGTACTTATAAACATATATAACTGTGACAGAGCTAAAAGTGCAAAGTCTTTAAGGAGCTGCGCTCTTCAGAATTATGTGGTTTGACTGCCTTGTGAAATGGGACTGCAAAAAATTCATTTCAACTTTGTCTGCAGGCAATTCACCTTTGGCCTACAGATGATATGAGTCTCTTTGCTGATGGGTAAAGTATAATAAGTCAGGTCAGGCAGTCTGTGGATGGCGAAGGCCTATTTATTAGTTGAATGAGGCAGGTGTAGTATTCAGCGTGAGATTAGCTCATCTCAGCATGATAATTACCTTACAGGAAGCCCTGAAGGTTACATATCAGATAGCACCAATCCAGCTGAACCACAGAACCCATTCCCGAAAATGGAGTCTGTAATATAATCATATTTTCCAACTCAAAACTGACAAAATACTCCAGGAAATAATCAGTGTTCCGATTTGGACTGCTAATGCAGTGTTAAATAGCAATTGTTCTGTAATTTTTTTTAACCGGCTAGGAATGGAACACTGTAGATGTGAAAAGAATAGCTTTATCCATTGACAAAGAATTTCCTGCTAATCATGTCACCTTAACTAAGAATCAGAAAAGCAAAGTATATTATAATGTATGAAATTTATTTTTATAATGCTGCTTCAAAAAATTCTTTCAAAATAAGTGCAGATGCTGCAATGTGGCAGTCTTTTGTGATTTGAAGGAAGATTCTTTTGACTTTTTGCTACCAAATGCGATTTTAAAATGCAAATGAAATCTAACTGTTCCATTTTGTTGCAATGATTGTGCAGTGTGTTATCAAAGTATGCAGGGAAACTGCCAAAAGCCATCTTGTACAAATTTAAGTAAATACTTAAAAACCCCAGCACTTTAATCTACAAAGGAACTACCTGAGTTTTGTTGCATCACATTAATTTTCACTGCTTCTTCAGACTATTATGTGGTTTTATCAATTTTACTGTTGAACAAAAAGCAACTTCTGGCAATCTGTTGTCTGATGAAGACATTCATGTGTGAAGATGGTAAATGCTTCAGAATTTATTTGTTTAAAATCATAATCTACAGATTTTCATGCAAAAACACCAAATAGGAAACATTGCAGTTTATGCCAACACACTTGGCACAAAAACTACCTATCCAGATCTAATTCACTGGCTTTTTCAATAATTATATCATTACTTTTTTTTTCAGCTAAAGCAGTTTTTGGATGTGACTTTAACAAATTGAAGGTTGCCGGAGTGAAATGTTTTCTGTATAACTAATTTGGCTCTTTTGTAAGGAAGCTGGCAGAATTATTGAAGCTTGGGGAACATTGCCAAAGCATGTTGCAGCCCCTTACCATGTATGGCAAAATCCTATTTGCATTTGTTCTGGCATTTGTCTCTGCACTTACTTTGCAACTGCTTAGACCTAGAGATAAATGTCCAAAACTCTTTATTTGAGGTTGCCTTTCAGTTGTATTTTACTCTATAATTGTCTTAACCCCTCGCCCAACCCCTCTGCTCACTTCATCCCAGACTAAAAGATCTTTGGCCAATATGAAACCACAAGTTCCTACAGTCTATGAAAATAATTTCCTGTAAATTTTTAATCTTGATTATTCAAAATTAAATTAATTAAATATGCCAAAATAATGTTTCTTTGCAATAAAGGGTTAATATATTTCTACACATTTTGAACAAACTAACCAATTTTTTGTTATAATGCTACAAAATAATCAAAGCTGAGGAAACATTAACTTGCAAATTACAATTAGTGAAATCAGGGGATTAACATTTAGTGTGTTTGCAAATATTCCTCTGACCATTATCTTGATACAAATGTTGGTCCATTTATTTTAAAGGAGTGAAACCCTTTGCCAAGACAGTAGACTGAGGAATGTGACACACATTACACATTTAGCCACAAATGTCATCTTTTGTAATTTGTTTGTTGTTATGTCAATGTTTAGAAATGGCAAATTGAGAAAAGTTATTAAATCATTCAAACTTTTCTCACATGGTAATTGTAGTAGACAATTACATTTTTAAAAATTTGCATGTTATCATTAAAATAATATGTTAAATTAATTTAAGTTTTTATTTTATAGCCCAACAAGCTGACATTGTATTATTATACAGAATCTGCACTATTTTTACATAATATTTGACCAAAGTATCCCAACACAATTTGAAGTTCATGTTATTCATTTAAGTAGTATGGCGCCACTTTCGGATTTTAAAAACTTCCAGTTAAATCAAATTTATATGAAAATAGTTTTATTTCAATTGTATTCTTTCATTATTTTAACACAACTGGACTAAACATTTTACATTTCACTAGATACTTCAATTTCCTAGCTTACACAAACTTAAAAAAAGCAATAAATTTTCATGAATGTTTTGGCAGGGTTTTGTTTAAAGCCTGTAAGAAACACAGTTCTCCCATGTTTTGAAATACCCCCACATATAAACTGGCAGTTATTACAGATTTTTATCAAACTCTTAAGAATTTACCACTGTCAGTATGGTGCATTATGAATGCAGGGATTTTTTTTCTTGTACTTTTTTGAACAATCACAACCTATTAGCCAGTTCCGATTGCAGGCATGGCAAGAACAGAGGCACTACATGGCTGTTGTTCCTTAACTGGCTCCAAGGAATATTAAAACAAAATATTGCATGAGCACAACTTGTTTTGTTTAAAGCTTTAAGTGATATGGTCGATGTTTTCAAGTCCATAGATGGCAGCAGCATTTCAGGTAACTACAATGTTTAGACACCATTTTAACTGATGCAGGAATCGATATATGGATGAAGTAGAACTTATTCCAGTGCAGAATGTAGTTCTGAAATTCATGCAAGTATTGCTAATATTAACCTCTTAACTACTTAGGCTTCTCACTATTGACTTTTCAATGTGCCTTCATGAAGGCTTAGCCTATCCAATGGAGTTCCATACCAGCTCTGGAGAAATAAACTGAGCTTCCATATCTAGTCGTGTATTTCCCAAGTATAAAATTAAAATTACGACATAACATCATATAAATCATACAAAGATTGTAGATCATACAAATAGAAAGTAAAATCTTCTACCTTTGATCATTGCTAACTGACCCTTTACATTGGCACATTAAAGCGTAGGCATTATTATTACTAACAAATTAAAAACTGGCAGTACTGTATTCTGTTAACAAATCAGGTAAAGAGTTAAGTTCTGAATTCACAAACCTTTACATATCATAATATTGCAGAGAACTAGTTGTTTGTATTATGGATCTGAATGGATTGGATTGAAAACAAAACTATCCTTGCTACTGTAAGTACAAGTCAGATATTATGTACACTAAAGCCTGTGCACTAATAAAATCTGGTGTAGCTCCAAGTTCATGGAGCTCAAAGAGTTTGTGTTAGATGTTCAGTTATTCATTCAAAGAAGCAGAACTGATATTAAATCCATGCACTCAGACATTTGCATTGTTAACTGTAGTACAAAACAAGCTGTGTTCTCTTCAGGTGGTAAGATGGTTTTATTAGAGATGACTGTGGATCTGGGCCAAAGAATGAAGGTAATCTGCATTTGACTGGTTCAATCAACCTGGACAAAATTGAATTCTGCTGAGAGAGCCTCAAATTATTATTATTATTTTTTAAATGATACCTCTTTGCAAACTGGGCAGCAATTTGCTGTTCCCTCAAGCAAGCCATTGAAAGAACACTGTAACGGGCTCTGTATTTTAATCAGGTGGCCTTAGTTTGTAACATGTACGAGGTCACATGATAGAGATGACATCATCATTTGGAGTTTTGCCCTTGATAGAGACAGCACTGTGTATCGTGCTTTGTGCAATTACAATAATGATTCAAAATGACCTCTGACCCAACTTTGAAACATTGTTTTACACGTTTTAGATCAGTAGTTGATGCCAAATAGCAGAAGTTGAGCAGAGCAATCAATGTAATAAAAAATGGTGGTGATGCTAACTCATAAGTGTTGATTTGCTCAAAACCATTCAGCAAGCTCATTTTGAAATGAACTCTGCATGAATATTAAGCTTTGTGCATAATTTTGTGGCCACAAATCAACAGCCAGCGTGTCTATCAGTAGACATAGTAGATGTT
Organism: Ginglymostoma cirratum; assembly: GCA_024137785.1. Taxonomy (NCBI): domain Eukaryota; kingdom Metazoa; phylum Chordata; class Chondrichthyes; order Orectolobiformes; family Ginglymostomatidae; genus Ginglymostoma; species Ginglymostoma cirratum. The sequence continues at coordinate 40,657,967 of JAHRHZ010000266.1, forward strand.
GAATTGGTTTCACTGTTCAGTGAAGGTCATGAGCATGCCAAATGCTTTCAGAATGAAAAGATGATGCCAACACATTATCTGATGAAGGAATGATTACAAGATGCTCATCTGTTTTTTCTCAGACACAAAGCAGGAAAGCAACATATTCCTTGACAAAACTTTGTAAATTCAGTGGCAATTTAGTATAAGTTAGGGTTTATTTTAAGGATGTGACAAGTAGCAGGCATGGTAAGCAATTTACTTAGACCTAAGTATGGCCTTTAATAAACTATACTTTTATTTTCATCCTTATCGCCTTGTATTAAGTATGACAGGAGCCAAGAACAGGAAACATTGTTTGGTAGGTTTCTGGCCAATTCCTTCCAGATATTTTCCTAACCAACTTGTTTAGAAATGTTACTATACACCTCTAGAAGAGCTAGGACTTGAATCTAGGTCTCTTGCTCTAGAGGTACGGCCACTACCACTACACCTCCAGAGACCGCCAACATCCCCTCCCCCCTTGATTTCCTTCCCTTCAACTCTACGGAAGAAAGACCAGTTGGGGTTTTGTAATCATGTGATCTACATCATGAGTGTTTCATTGTTGTACCATTAACAAGGGAACTTAACATCTTTAGGGATATAGGAACAGGAGTGGGCCATTCAACGACCAACTCCATTCCACTACCATATTTAATCACAGCTGATCTGTGGCTGTACCTCACTCCCATTTGTCTATTTTCGTTCTCTGTTCCTTGATTCCAAAACTGAACACAAAACTATCAATCTCAGTCTCGAAAATTTTAAATTGACCAAATAATGCATGGCTTCAGGTAGTGAAGCAGGTATTTCTAACAGGCTGTGTGTGAAGAAATGCTTCTCAATTTCATCTATGAAGCTCTAATTTTAAAACTTGCCTTCTTGGGATGGATTTCAGGGTTTTAGACACCTTGATTATACTTGACAGAACATTGTCCACCCAGAACCGTGCTGCAAGGCAGAGAAATTCATATAATCAGCTGGAAGATGTGGGGTGGAGATCCCAGCAGCTACCCACAAGGATGTGGTCAACCTCAACATCTTTAAGGTCCTATGAGAAAAGGAAGTGGTTGATCCTGTTGGAAGGTTCCCTGAGCAGAATATCAAAACCAGTTTGACAGAATGTCTCATCACCAGAACTTTCAAACAAACACCAAGATGTAACCTGGCAAATGGTGAGAAGGGCACTCCACAACAAATAGTTCAAACGCACTCAGGACTTTCTGCGCTATCACATGTTGTGCTTGAGGCAGCTGCTGTGACGAAGAGAGTGCCACATTCTTCTTCTGAACTTCTATGAAGGTCCAGTGGAAGATACAGTGACTTTTATTTGTTGAACTTCATCCTGAGCAACCCCAGGACTCAGCAGCCTGCATACTATGAGCTGTTACCAGGGAACCACACTCAGACAAACATCAACAGTGCCGGGAGGACCAATAACTCTGCAAAAGATGCTGTTAGTCTGCTCAAGACTTATTGGATTTCCAGTGCACAGAGCTGTCCTTAACACTGAATGTGTTTAGTAACTGTCACAAATATTACAAATGAATTGAGGAACCAAAGAATGCATCATGCTGAATAGAGATAAGTCATTTTAAATTGTATTTTCCTTACAATGCGCAATTCAAAATGCTCTGGGATGCACTTTTAATTGATATGTTATGAATAAATTATATTCTTTGCAAAGAAAGCCACCTTGCCACCTGGACAGGAAAGAGCCTCAAGGGCATTTTTCTGCCCAAAAGCCAACTGAGGCCATTAAGTAGCGGCAGAAAGCCCACTTTAGGATCTCAATAAGATGTCACTGGTATTTAGTGCCAGGAGTCAGAATTATCAGTCAGGTAGACCTGTGGCTTTCTGTGGGTGTCCTTATAAGTTGGGTAGCCATTGCCAAATGGAAATAGCCAGGTGGGCCACCAATAAATGAAAATCCCTGTTTGCCCTCTCTCTCCTACCCCTCTTGAGGGCATGCCCACCTAATCCCATGAACCTGCCTAACTACCAAGACATCGTGATCCAACAACAACCCTGCAAACATTTTCTCTAAATTGTCAAACCGATTATCCAATATCTAGTATGTACGGAATAAGAAGAAATATCCTCCAATTAAATATTGTGAAGGCTGAAGCCATTGTCCTCAGCCTCCAATCCATAGCCACCAGTGCCATTCCTCAACTTGTCAACTGTGGGAGACTGAACATTAATATATAAGTGAGAAAGGGAGAGACTTTGTGTAATATTTCTAATTCAGCAATTGCAATTGGTGGATGTGGATTTGGACTGTTTTGCAATCTCCCATAAGTTACTGCTAATGGTAGTCACACCTGTATAATGCAGAAAGTACAAAGGTGATCACAGGACAGCAGCAATCTGCAGCAGTAATATTTAGGATATGTGTGGCTAATTATCCTTAAGGGTTGGATATACAAAATTTCAGCTCATTTATAATTTGATACATTGAATTACTATCAGTATTAAATTAGCAATGTGCAATTTGGTAATTGCTAGCAGGTAAATGGGCATGTTTGCAGCTCCCATTTAGCATAACAAACACCTTAAAGTCTGCTCAGCGGAGAAAAAAAATAATTTTAGCGGTTCAGCTTCTGTGCTTTTGGATAGTTTACATTAAAATGGAAATCTGAATAAAGTAGCTTCAGCCATTTCGGAGGCTTGTATCTTTTTGACACCTCAATTCCCCTCTGTGCATGAACCTACCTTTTCAAAATCACATGATTTGAGGAGAAACTGGAGTAAATCTTCAAAGCATCCTTTAACCATTAAACTAAACTGATTTCCTGTCCTGGGTCACCATCACAGTGAATTGTAAAAGCTGTATTACTCTCAGCACAGTAACAGGAGTAAAATCAAATGCAGTTTTGCTTGCCAAACAAGCCTTTATTTGGAGAAAATATCTATTTGGGAAACTTGGAAACAAGGTAGCAGGCAAACAGGATTATGGTACTACTTGAGCATTCGCTTACGAGTGGATAAATAAACATGAGGGATTTGAGGGATAAAAGACTAAGTCAACATTCCACTGCTTAGAGGACTCATTCTAAAACTCCGCTACAGCAGTGAGTTCCAGTTTAATATTGAGATGACAAATAAGAAGCACTAAAGCTTTTCTTCTGTCATCTGAATTGTACATGTTTCACTTGCAGAATACTGCAAAAATGTGAAATTTGATTTACAACTAGGTAGCAAAGTATCAGTCCACACTAAGAGACACTGTTACAGATAGCAATTAACTGAACATGACTATTTAAAAGCTCTCTGACAAAATAGTTGGCTTCTCGCATGCTAATAAAATGAAGTTGAATAAAAAAAGTAGGCCTGTAAAGCTGTGGTCAAGAATGTACAATAGAAAATGACAGTAAGATTGCAGGGAATATAAAATATGGTCTGAAAGGCTGAAATATTGAGAAAGCATAAAACGGCTCTCGTGCTTTCAATAAAGCATCCAAAAGTAAGGGCCGAATTTTGTAGGGTCTGAATGACGTGGCTATGATAGGAAACGTGGCAGAATCGGATGTGAAGTCCAACGCAAGATTCTCACTCAGCAGTGGCAAATTGCCTATGAAGGGGATTATTGCTTGTTAATGACTTTATTAACTGTAGATCTCACCTCATCGATATGCAGCTCCCTACCTATCACTCACTACAGGCAAACAGGACGGTGAGCATTCTCAACATAAGAGTCAGAGGAGTGCTGTGAAAGTGAAAAAGCAGAAAGATAATTATTGCACAGGACTGCTCTTGGATGACATTTCTGTCATGGCTGAACTTCTGGCGATATATACAGGCAGAAAAAGGTGAGTGAGAAGCAGCATTGCTAGGTGCATGAGAGTCAGGTGGAGTACTTGGATGATGGAGTGTGAAGTACCAGAGAGTGCTGGGGGGTGAGTGGTGGATCCATTGTACATTGAAGAGTGTGACTATAGCAAATGTGTTCGGCACAGAGGAAGACGATAGTGCATTTAAAAAGAAGTAGCATGATACCATCTCAGCTACATGTTACAATCATGAAATGGGGGGGAGGTGGTACAATTTGCGTGCTGCCCACTTTGATCAGGAATAGTGTGAGGAGTGTATAAATCGCAGCCCTCATGCTCAAAAAAGGGACATACGAATTTTACAGACATTGTATCATCTTCCTCAGAAGAATAGATTCCAAAAGTAAACATTAGACCATAAAGGTTAATGATCTGAGAGGTTGTAGATTTAAGCCCTGAGAAAATGTTCTCCCTTGAGTGAAGATGCCATCCCTTAGGAAGGCATCACTGGCTGCTGGACATGTTGGTTATTTCCTCAGTTCACCACACAAGTGGCATTTAGTCCTCAAGATCAGGCTGGCCCAGCAGAAACTCCAGAGATGCAGCCAGTAATATGTTTTCTTCAGGGTCAAAAAAGGAGTCATAAGAAAAGAGATACCTTAGTCCCAGGAGCTTTTGCACCACAACAGTAATCACCTTGCACCTTGTGAAACTGATTCTCAGGATGCATCAAGGTATTAATATAGGAAGAAAAAAGGTACTTTAGTTACCTAAGGGAAGCATGGAGATGAAGTAGTAGTAGAATAGATATAGGTAATTTATTTTCTGTAGTCATAATAAAAAGTCCCTTTACTTAATTTGTGCTCAATTATTCATGATGCATGTTAGGAATTATAAGGTCTAGTAAGGTTTAATGTTATGTGAGCTTTCAAAATGTGTTTTGAACACATAGATTTGTATTAAGTAGAAGTGGAGATGCTGGAATATTATCAGTGGTATTAAAGCAAACCGTTCAATCATTGTTTAATTAATAATTATTTATTAATTATTTGAGATCTGTGGTTGCTGCAATTACTGAGCTATCCTCCAAATGATGCCTCCTGATGTTCCTTGTAATTCTTTAATGACTCCAAAACCAACTTTGACCACAATGCTAGGCATCCTCATGCCCGATCTATTTTTAACCGTTACACTTCAGTGCATAATAGCCATTCCAGGAAGTGAAAATATCATTTTGACATTAGGTACAGGTTTCTCAACTGCAATTCTTGCATAAGTATTTTTGAGGTGGTGTCACAGATCACCCTGGGAGTTCAAGTTATTGTGGCAACCTGCACATTTTTAGGTGCGTGTTGCAGTCTGAAATTATTGATCATGATCGTAGACTCCTCAGATTTCCTTGGGCATCAAGTCTTGGGATGGTACATAAGCTCGGAGCATCTGGATCAGAGGCAGGAATGCTACCACTGCACCATAAGACCAATATGAACGTGTACCTTGTGTCAATGTTCCTTGGGTGCTTCATCTATCAAGCTTGTTGGAGAATAATGATCCATGGTGGCAAGTTGCTTGTGAGCCATCTAATTACGTGAAATTCATCCTACAAAACAGTCCATTGGGCAGATTTCTAGAAGACAATAATATCATGGCAACACCCAGCAAACTTGGCATTGTCATGCAGAATTCTTTATATTTCATCATAAAGAGCCTGTACATTAAGTCAGTAGAAGCCCTTTCTGTTGAGAAATTTGGACAGGTTATGTTGTAGGAGTCAGATTGTGACCTGAGTTTTTTTTTGACTCTATGCTGAACAAGTCAGCAACTTGATACAATTGGATGGTTCTATCAAACTACTTCATGTCAAGCTGCATGATTTCCCATTTCCAATAAGGCAGCAGCAGGTAACTGACAAGTTAACACATTGGTATCACCCAGATGATATTGGGTCCCCTGTGGCTGCTTAAAATAAGCCAGTGGCATAAAATACTATGTTAAGGCATTGATATATGCAGATCCTCACCCAGCAGGTGCCTTTGCTGTCTCTGTCCTTCTTGAAAAAGTGCACTCTTCCAACTTCTGGGATATCTCATTCACATAGGTATATAAAGCACAGAAGGAGGCCATTCACCCTATCATGTCTACACCAGTCAACAAAGATCTGAATACACTAATTACCTGACAACTCAAGTGAATACTTAGGTACTGCTTAAATATTACAAGTGTTTCAGGCAGTGGGTTCTAGAACCCCATCACCCTGAGTGAAAAGCATTTCTCCTCAACTCTCCTTCTATCTCTTCCCTTATATCTGTGCCCCCAAGTTATTGAACCATCTATAGGTGGGAGAAGTGCCTTCCTAACATGTCTATTTCTTTCATAATCATAGACATCTCTATCAAGCCCCCGTCAACCATTGTTGCTCCAAGGAAAACAATCTCTGTCTTCCCTTCTTTCCTCATAACTCAGAACACTCCAATCCAGGCAGCATCCTGGTAAATCTCTTCTGCACCATCTCTAGAACTAGAACACAATTGCACCGATGTCATCACCAGAACTGCACACAGTACTCTCAGTTGTGGCCTAACCAACATTTTATATAATTTTAGCAATAAGACCATAAGACATAGGAGCAGAAATTAGGCCATTCGACCCATCAAGTCTGCTCCGCCATTCAATCATGGCTGATAAGTTCCTCAAACCCATTGTCCTGCTTTGTCCCCGTAACTATTGATCCCCTTGATAATCAAGAACCTATCTATCTCAGTCTTAAATGTACTCAATGACCTGGCCTCTACAGCCTTCTGTGGCAATGAATTCCATAGATTCACCACTCTCTAGCTGAAGAAGTTTCTCCTTATCTCTGTCCTAAAATATCTTGCCTTTACTCTAAGCCTGTGCCCTCGGGTCCTAGACTCTCCTACCAATGGAAGCATCTTCCCAACATCCATGTTGTCCAGGCCATTCAATATTCTGAAAGTTTTAATTAGATCCGCTACCCGCACCCACCCCCCACAATCCTTCTAAACTCTAATGAGTATAGTCCCAGAGTCCTCAAATGTTCCTCATATGTTAAGCTTTCCATTCCTGTGACCATTCTCATGAACCTCCTCTGAGCCCGCTCCAGGGCCAGTACAATCTTCCTGAGATATGGGGCCCAAAACTGCACACTATACTCCAAATGTGGCCTGACCAGAACCTTATAAAGCCTCAGTAGTACATCCCTGCTTTTATATTCTAGCCCTCTCAAAATAAATGCCAACATTGCATTTGCCTTCCTGACTACTGACTCAACCTGCAAGTTTACCTTGTGGGGATTCTGGACTAGAACTCCCAAGTCTCTTTGCACTTCAGACTTCTCATTTTCTCCCCATTTAGAAAATAGTCCGTGCTTTTAATCTTCTTCCCAAAGTGCATGATCTGACACTTCCCATGTTGTACTCCATTTGCCACTTCTTTGCCCGCTCTCCTAACCTGTCCAAACCCTTCTGAAGCCTTGCCACGTCCTCCATACTACCTTCCCCCCACCTATTTTTGTATCATCTGCAAACTTAGCTAGAATACCATTGTTCCTTGATCAAGATCGTTAATGTACAAAGTGAAAAGTTGTGGTCCCAGCATTGACCCTTGCGGAACACCACTTGTCGCCCGCTGCCAGTCTGAGAAAGACCCCTTTATCCCCACTCTCTGCTTTCTGCCAGACAGCCAATCTTCTAACCATGCTAGCACCTTGCCTCTAACACCATGGTGACCCTTATTTTACACAGCAGCTTCCTGTGTGGAACCTTATCAAAGGCCTTCTTGAAGTCCAGATAGGTAACATCCATTGGCTCTCCTTGGTCTACCCTGCTCATTATTTCCACAAAGAATTCTAGCTGATTTGTCAGGCATGACCTCCCCTTGATGAAACCATGCTGACTTTGCCCTATTTTACTGTACATTTCCAAATATTCAGAAATCTCATCCTTTACAATGGACTCCAAAATCTTATCCATGACCGAGGTTAGGCTAATCGGCCTGTAATTTTCCATCTTTTGCCTTACTCCCATTTTAGAGAGGAGTGTCATGTTCATGATTTTCCAGTCCTCTGGGACTCTCCCTTACATTAGTGATTCCTGAAAGATCACCACAAATGCTTCCACTATCTCTTCAGCTATCTCCTTCAGAACTTTGGGGCGTAGTCCATCTGGTCCAGGTCATTTGTCCACCTTTAGGCCCATCAGTTTTACTGGCACCTTTTCATTGGTGATGGCCACCATACTCAGCTCTGCCCCCTGACTCTCTTGAATCTTTGGGATTTTACTCGTGTCTTCCACCGTGAAGACTGACACAAAGTAATTATTCAGTTCCTCAGCCATTTCCTTGTTCCCCACTACTATCTCTCCACCATCATTTTCCAGTTGTTCAATATCCACTTTTGCCTCTCTTTTGCCCTTTATATACCTAAAGAAGCTCTTAGAGTCTTCATTTATATTACTGGCTATCTTACCCTCATATTTAATCTTCTCCCTCCTTATTTCTTTTTTTTTTTGTTGCCCTCTGTTGGTCTTTGTAAGCTTCCCAATCCCATGGTTTCCCAGTGCCCTTCGCCGTATTATATGCTTTCTCTTTTGCTTTTATGCTATCCCTGACTTCCCTAGGCAGCCATGGTTGCCTCATCCTCCCTGTACTATGCTTCTTTTTCCCTAGGGATGAATTTTTGCTGCGTCTCCTGAATTACTCCCAGAAACTCCTGCTATTGCTGTTCTACTGTCTTTCCTGTTAGGCTCCTCTCCCAGTAAATTCTGCCCAGCTCCTCCCTCATACCTCTGTAGTCACCTTTATTCAGTTGTAATACCTTTACCTCTGATTCTATCTCCTCCCTCTCAAATTGCAGAGTAAATTTAATCATATTATGATCACTGCCTCCTAAGGGTTCCTTTACCTTAAGGTCCCTTATCAAGTCTGCAAACTTCTCTGCTCTTTGATTCTATGGCCCTGCTGATAAAGGGAAGTATTCCATAGCATTTCTTAACCATTTGATTGTCTCCAGTTTTTCCTCCTTGTTTGAGGAAGGATGTGGTGGCACTGGGGGCGGTTCAGATGAGGTTCACCAGATTGATTCTAGCAACCATGGGCTCCACTGCAGAACAGGGTCACTCCATCCAGTTATGAAGCAGGGAATATTCTAAGATGTAGTGGGAGGGAGAGGGTAAAAGTAAAATTATTAACAACACTTTGATAGCACAGATGACAACGTGCTATACCCTATTGGGTACATTTTTACAAATGACATAGCTTTGACCTTACATCTTATTGTTTGTCTCTGTGTAGTAACTGTAACCAGCATGAGGTATAACTTCACGGCCAAACAGGATATACAATAGGTCAATGTTTGTGTTGACAGTCTGTTGTAGCATCTGGAAGCAAGAGTAACAATATGCATACAGGGCAATGGACACCGCTGACACTATTGTCCCAGGTCAATGTCAATACTATTCTTTCCCTGGTCTCTGCGTCAAAACGTGTTAGTGGTAATGAGTCGGCCAGCTAGAGAGGTGCATCACGAACAAGGGAAGAATGTATTGGGATAATAAGATGTAGAGCTGGATGAACACAGCAGGTCAAGCAGTATCAGAGGAGCAGGAAAGCTGACATTTTGGGCCTAGTCCCCCAAAACGTCAGCTTTCCTGCTCCTCTGATGCTGCTTCGCCTGCTGTGTTCATCCAGCTCTACACCTTGTTATCTCAGATTCTCCAGCATCTGCAGTCCCTACTATCTCAGGAATGTATTGGGATGGTCAGCAATTAGGGACTTTGCAGGTCAAGGTCCTGTGAAGTGCATGGTCCATTTTTAATGTTACTTCCCTTTAATGCTTTTGTGCCATTGAGTTTTGTATTCCACTTCCTCATAGGTTGAGTCAGTTGCCCCACACACTCAGAATGTGGTCACAGCAATTTTCTATCCCATTGAAAACTTTCGGTTTCCACCATGATGGAAGGTGACAGTGAATACTCCTCGGTCATTGCTTCAAGAAAACACCTGTACAAGCTCCCAAATATCAGAAACCCCTTCCCAATAGCTCTTTCTACAAATCCCATCAACTTCACACCTCCCTAGACCCCCACCCAAACTGTCTACAGGAGCTTATACCTGCCCAAACATCCACCAGAGCTCCAGGCATGAGGTGATCATGCCGAGTGTTGGTCATACATTGCCCTCCCTTTGAAACCAGCTTGCACCTGACCATGGAGCAAACACTTTTCTCACATGACTCCCTTCTCATTCATGCTTTACTGTATCCTCACTTTGCAGATACTGTTGCCCTCCTTCTTAACTGCCATCCTCCCTTCCACCATGTCCGGAGACCCCTGTTCCAAAAACTAAATGTGGTTCTAGACTAGCTAGCCATTGGGAACATCCTTCCTGCGTTTACTTTGTCTAGCCCTGTTAGAAATTCATATGAGATTTGCCCCACCTCATTCTTCTGAACTTCGGCAAATATAATCTCAATAGATCCAGTCTTTCTTCATACATCAGTTCTAACATCCCTGAAATCAGACTGGTACACCTGCATCGCACTCCCTCTGTAGCCAGTACATCCTTCCTCAGATAAGGAGACCAAAACTGTATACAATATTCTAGGGGTGGTCTCACCAAGGTCCTGTATAATTGCAACAAGATATCTCTGCTTTGTACTCAAATCCTCTCGCTATGAAGTTTATTTGCCTTCATCATCGCGTGCTCCACCTGCATGATTACCTTCAGTGATTGATGCATAAGGACACCCAGATCTCATTCCACTTCTCCCTTTCCCAAACTACTAACATTTAGATCATAATCTGCTGCCTGTTTTTGCTGCCAAACTGGATAACCTCACATGTATCCACATTATACATTGTTTGCCATGCCTTTGCCCACTCACTCAAATTATTCAAATTCCACTGAAGCATCTCTGCATCTTCTTCAAAGCTCCCCTCTCACCCAGCTTTGTAGTATTTCCAAATTTTCAATGCCCTCAGCTATATCATTAACCTGTATTGTGAATAGCTGGGGTCTAAGCACTCATCTCTGCAATACCCACTGGTCACTACCAACCATTCAGAAAAAAAAAGTTATTTCTTCTTTTTGTTTCCTTTCTGCCAACCAGTTCTCAATCCATGTCAATCCTATGCACTTTAATTTATTTTGTGAGATGTTATCAAAAGCTTTTCAAATGTCCAAGTAAGCCATATCCACTAGTTCCCCATTATCAGCTCTTCAGTTACATTTTAAAAAAACTCCAGTAGATGTGTCAACATGATTTCACTTTTGTAAATCCATGCTGATTCTGTCTGATCCTAACACTGTTTCCAAGTGCTCTGCTATTCAATCTTTTTCATTGGAACAAGGAGTGTTGAGAATATAGAACTTGCTACTGTGGGGAGCGGTTGAAGTGACCAAAACAGATGAATTAATACAAATAATAAAACACACATATGAGGGCTAAGGGAACAGAGGTTACAATTATAGACTTAAATGTGTGAAAGTGGAAGTATATTCAAATGAAGCACAAACACTGGCCTGGGAAAGTTTGGACAAATGGCCTTTTTCTGTGCTGTGTATCCAGAATTATCCTTTGTGGTTTTCTGCCATATAACCATCATTAATCTTTATGTATGAAATGGGTGCATATACTGGTAGAAACTGATATTTATTTCAACTCGACATGATTGTATTTCTTCATACTGATGTTTGAAATTTGTCAATTTTCTTTTACATATTCATATTGTGCTTCCGCACAGCCTAAAGGCAGTGTTTACATAGGTTAACATAAAACTGCACCTGCTGCGTTAATACAAACAGCACCATCCTGGAGTTCCACTTGAAGAGGTCCTGACTTGATTGCTGGGGAGGAATGACAGCCCGAACAGCTGTATATCATTGTCATTGTGCTGACATTACGAACAGACAGCACATTTTGCACAGTGCATTGTGATGCAAATTGTACCATCTCGACACAGGATTTGGTGAGCACGAGAAAAAGACTTGCCAACTATGTTTTGATAAAAATCAGAGTACTGATGTTAAAAAAAAACTGCTAATTTCAGTGAAAATGATTTGTTTGGAATAACATTTTAGAATAACCTGAAATGAATTAATATGCAACGTTTTTGTTTCTGTTGCAAAAGTAGAAATGTGTTCATAAAATTCAATTATTTGGATTGAATCTACTGAATTTATGCACTTACGAATTTATCCTATTATTTTCATAGCTCTTATTTCATATTCTGAATGTAACACCCGAAAATGTGATTACTTTACAGTGGGATTATCTTGTGAAATTTACTTGTTCGAAACCTGTGTACCCTTGAAGTATACATTTAAAAATTTCTTTCATTAAAGTTTGATTGTGTTTATATAATACATAGTGATTACAAAATTAGTTACACAGAAACCAAAGTTCAAGATTGTCTTAGTGCAAATATGTGTTGTGGTTTCTCTATTGTATTTGGTAGCGATCAGGAAAATAGGATTTAAACCTTGAAAAACATGTCGTAAATTGCCTAATCACTGTTTTGAAAGCACAATATTAACTTTTTTTCCTCTTTATGAATACTTGCAGTTAACCTTACAATTACACTGGGGCTGATAAAGACAGTTAGCTGACAGCAGGTGGAACCCAATCTGTAGGCCTCAATATACTGCCAGTCGGGTCACATCAGCTTTACTTACTTACCTAGACGGGCTTGACAAAAGCACATAACCTTAATGCATTATTATCCACCTCATTTGATTTTTTTTAAAAGCACAGTTCAAAGTCACCTTACCAGAACATTAGATATAACAAGCCCTCACCCAGAAGCAGCAACACCAGAAATTATTGTCCTATTGGTTATGTGATTTTGGATTTATTTTTACCAAATTTTACCTTGTCTGTATGTTTGTGTGTAATTATCACAGCAATGTTCCTCTCACCAAAGTACAAGGAAATTTCAGGTGTGATGTTATTGTCATGAGGACTATAAGATTTATCCTGCCCTTTGTCAGTAAAACTTTTCATTACTACCGTGGCTCAGGTTTTATTGTCACAGAGGTAAGTCCTGACTATTTGATCCCTGGCCTGATTTCAGCGTGTTTTTGTGCAGAAAATTTAAACCCTTGATTATTGCAATTACTGTTTGTTCACATTTTCTCACCTTGAAGTATAAGGGCCAAAGGCAAGTCCCAGATCATATTACAGACTTTAAGAAGGAACATGCATATGGGAAAAAAAATCTTATTCACCTAAATTAGCAGCTTTCAGGGATGTGAAGTTGTTTTGAATAATCGGTTACCCTTCCTCTTATTGTGCTCTGATATCCTCCGTGTAAAATAACTTCCAAATTATTAGCAAGGTAAAACCTTTCAATGCACTTTGCAGTAATGCTGTCAAATAAAATTTACATACAAACATAAGAATTAGGAGGAGAATAGGCTGTACAGCCCCTTGAGTCTGCTCCACCATCCAATAAGATCATGGCTGATTCGCTTGTGTTTTGATTCCATCTGTTCCTGATAATGTTAAGATCCCTTGCCTGACAAGAATTTATTTAATACAATCCGTCATAAAAATATGCAATGACCCTACATCCACCACTTCTGATGCAGAGTTCTAAGAATGTATTACAGTCAGGAAAGAAATTCTCATCTTTGGCCAAACAGGGTGATCCTTAATTTTTACAATAATATCTTAGTTCTGGACTCGCTTACACAAGGAAATATCCTTTCCACGTCTATCATGTCAGGACTGTTCAGAATCATAAGTACTTCAATAAAATCTCTCCTCATTATAAAGTGCAATGGAAGTAAGCCTAGTCTGTCCAAACTTTCCTCACATGACTACCTGCTCATTCTAGGTTTCAACCTAATAAAATTCATCTGAACCACTTTCCAGTGCATTTACACCTTTCCTTTGCTAACGAGACCACAAGTGCACACAGGATTCGAGAGTCTCATCAGTGCCCTGAAATTTGAAGCATAATTTCCTAATTTTAATGATTAATTCCTCTTGCAATTAAGGATAGAATTCTATTAGCCTTCTTACTCATGTGCTGTGAACATTCACTGAGCCAGGTAAGTTTTAAGAAGTATCTTGCGAGGAGTGGGGTTGTGGTTGGATGGTAGAAGAGAGAAGGAAAAAGACAAATGGTCTAAAATAGTTAATGTTGGAGAGTATCTCAAGCACTGTTGATGTCTTGTGGGCTTGGTGGGAGAACAACTAAGGATCTTGAAGATTAAGACCCAGCATCTGAGTCTTCTTCATAAACATTTTTACAGAAATTATCATAGTGTAACTTTTACATTTATGGTATCATGCAATAAACTACATTTTGTTTAAGCCAAGAGCTTCTTCTCATTGAACTACAAAATGATTTTCCTCCACCAGTCAGCCACCCTGAAAGACAATGGTGGAACAAATCTACCTTATCGTGAGCAATAGTACAAAGAGTTTGTACAACATGATGAGCTACAGTATACATTGCTCATACAACACCAATAGCAGGGGACGAATGATTTGGAAAGAAAGTTGTATGAAATCTAGTCAAATTTGTCCATGGTATTTCTGTTATAGATTTCTTTTGCTAAATTATTTTTATGCACAATTAGGAAGGCATATAGTGTAACATATTCATTATCAAATAAGTACATTCATGTACTAGATTATTAAAAAATGAACAGAATGTAACCAGATGTTTTCTTGAAAAAATATGGAAAAAGGATTTTATCTGCAATGAAAGAGGATGCAGTAAATGGCAGTGGTAAAGGAAATACAGACTGGGTGACTGCATTGCGGAACACCTACGTTCTGAACACAAAAATTACCCAGAGTTTCCATTGCCTGCTACCGCAATACACATCATGTTCCCTGGTCAATATTTGCGTCGCAGGCTTACCGCAGTGCTCCAGCAAGGGTCAACATGAACTAGAAGAACAACGTCTCATTTTCCGGTTGGGGACCCTGCAGCCTTCTGGACTCAATATCAAGTTCAATAGTTTTACGGCCTTAACACCTCCTTCAATGCTGTAGAGTCTAAACACCTCCTTTCACTTTACCTAACCTCATACCTCTGGCCCTATCATATATGGACTGCTCCATCAGAGCCAACCCATTTTCATCTATTAATGATCCCTGCTACAGAGTTTCATTCTCTCCGGCTCACCATTATTCATCCTTTTGTCTGCCTAACTGCTGTTGTCTGTCTCTCTTTCTCTCTCTGAGTTTCATTTCCATTTATTATTGAACACTTCAACATGAAAGTAAGCTTATCTGTTTCGGGTGCTCATCCAAGGGGCAGCACGGTGACTCAGTGGTTAGCACTGCTGCCTCACAGCGCCAGGGACCCAGATTCGATTCCAGCCTCAGGTGACTGTCTGTGTGGAGTTTGCACGTTCTCCCTGTGTCTGCGTGGGTTTCCTCCGGGTGCTCCGGTTTCCTCCCACAATCCAAAGATGTGCAGGTTAGGTGGATTGGCCATGCTAAATTGCCCGTAGTGTTCAGGGATGTGTAGCTTAGGTGGGTTACAAGGGGATGGGTGTGGTTGGGATACTCCAAGGTTCGGTGTGGACTTGTTGGGCCAAGGGGCCTGTTTCCACACTGTAGGGATTCTAATTCAAAGATCAGTTCTGAAACATACAATTAGTCCTGAAACAGCTTGTTAGAAGACAGTAACATTTTGCTCTACTGACCCATGCCTGTTCTCAATGGATAAAGCAGGGTTACTGAGTTCCAGAACAATTGAAAATTACCTAGACTGCCAAGATCTTTTGTACCAACAGTACATTAAAGTGAAGCAAGCCAGTCAAATAAGATAATGTGTAATAAATTTTTTAAAAATGTTCAAAGATTGACCATAAAAAACTATGACCCTGTGACAAAGATTCAGTTTCTCATGTAAGCAGTTGATATGTTATCTCAACTAGGCAAATAAAAGGCCTTGCAGAATATCACTGTCCACAAGAAGGAATCAAAGTTAAAACCCAATAACTCAGAAGAACAGCATCTCTTCTACTTATCAATCCAGGTTCACAGAAACTGAAGTAATTTTAAAGTTTTGTCGACAGAACCAATCACTTTGCTATCGATTGCCACTTATCTCCCAGACAAATAAACTGTGAACTGCAATGTTTTCATCCTTCATTTTGTCCAGCATGCCTAGCTATCTTTTATTTATGCTAATTAGTTAGGCCTTGGGGTACAGGGCACAATTTCAAAATTTATTTGTGATATGAAAATTAGAAGCATCATAAACCAAGAAGAAGTACCATTGAGAAGTGGACTAATACATGACCAATAAGGTTGAATGCAGAGAAATGCAAGTTGCTACATTTTGGTAGCAAGACCATGTACAATCATGATAAAATAAGTGGTCCAACTAGTACGTGAGTGTAGGAGCAGAAGGACCTGGGTGTATACATGAGTAAGTCTTTAAACTCAGTAGGGCATGTTGAGAACACAATTAATAAGTCACACAGTATCCAAGGCTTAATTAGTATGACGATGGAGCACAAGAGCAAGGACGTTATAATGAACTCATGTAAGACACTAGCTTGGCCTCAGCCGGACTACTGTGTCTCATGCTGGGCACAATACTTTAGGAAGCCATTGGAGAGAGTTTAAAAAGAGTTTTATGAGAACAGTTCCAGGGATGAGGAATTTCTGTTTTGGAGAAAAATTGGTGAAGCTGGGACTGTTCTCCTTGGAGAGGAGCAAACTGGGAGGAGAACTGATTGAAGTATTCAAAATCATGAGACTTCTGGACAGAGTAAATTAGGAGAAAATATTCCCATTCCTGAAATGATTGAGAATGAGGGGTCAGATAATTAAATAAACAGTAAAAGAAGAAAAAAGTGACATGAGGGAAAATCTTTTTCAGGCAGTGAGTGGTTATGGTGTGGACTACCGCACTGACAGTATGGTAGATGCAGGTTGAATCAAGACATTTGAAAGGGAGTTTCATGGCTATTTGAAAAGGGAGCATGGGCAGAATTACAGGAAGAAGGTGGGAGATTGGTACTAAGTGAGTTGTCATGAAGAGAGCTGGAATAGACATGATGGGCTGAATGGCTTCCTTCTGTAGCATAACAATTCCATAATTCTGTGACTAAGCATGAAGAAATCTGCCAAGGTTTGGTTTCTCACCCACCCCAAGATTGTGACTGGTACAGTACCTAAAGAATTACGAGCACTAAATACAAGCTTAAACCTGTTTAAACTCTGCAAATCTGTAAGAAAGCTGACAATCTCACTGGTATCCAAACATAATTGCATTTTGCCTCATTTACAAGTTCATTTTTGATATAAATGAATATTTTTTTTCTTAGCTGTCATCTTACCATTTAACTGGCTAAATAAGCAGTAAATAAATGAATCAATTTTTCAAATGGACTTGATTATAACACTGATTGGGTGTTTACATGATTAGTTCACTGTAATATAATGCTAGAGGTATCGTATGTAAAATCAGTACAGAACAGAAATTTGTTCATATTGAAAAATTCGAGAAAGAAAACTGATCTATTCATTCAGATCTATTGACAGAAAAGGACTTGTCCACCACCTTGAACTTGACAAATCAAGACAAGTTAATTAACTAATTTTGCTGGAAGCTGGTGTTATACATGAAGTTTTCTGGCTTTGTATCAAGAAATTCTAGAACTACCTGTTCTTTCTGTAACTTTGACAATCTGTTAATAGCAAACAATTAAACTGTTCATTGCATAGAGCATGCTGGAGTAACAACTAGATCCAACCTAAGAACAAATAGTATCATACAAGCGACCATATGGCAAAATGAGACATGAATAGAAGCTTTCCCTGATGCTACTGTCAGTACTATTTAGCATTATTGTATGTATACCAATGGAGTCAAATAGTATCGTACAATAGTAACTTAGGAATAAAGATGTTTCACAGGTTAACAGATTCAATAAAGTGGACTGCATATCTTTGTCATAGAAGTGCATTTGTGTTTTCATATGCCAATGTTACAGTTCAAAATTTCACTCGACAAGAGAAAACTGTCAATTTTCCATCTTGCCAGTGCTATTCTTGATTTGTTATTTTAAGTATGAGTGTTAACAAATGGAAAACAATCTTGTACTTTTGGCTCTAAGTGTCAGTATCATGCAATCTGTGTTCACATGCAATAACAGTTGGATAAAAATTAAATCACCCTCTTCAGGGAATCACGGATTCTTGGAATTGTTACAGCACAGAAGGAGGCCATTCAGCACATCGTGCCTCAAACTGTATATGATGTAGTGCTAATCTCTAGCCTTTTCCACATATCCCTGCGCACCATTTCTAGTCAAATAATATTTAATTGAGGCATTCAAAAGGACCTTGTTTCCACCACAGTTCCAGGCAGTGCAGTCCATATCCCAACAACTCACTATATGAGAAAGTTTTTTTTTTCTCACATTACCCTCGTTTCTTTTGCATAGTACTTTAATTCTATGCCCTCTCATTCTTTTTTTTTCTTTTAGGAGCAGGAACATTTTCTACTCTTTCAGCCCACTCGTGATTTTGAAAACCTCTATCAAATCTCCTCTCAGCCTTCTTCTCTCCAAAGAGAACAGTCCAACTTCTTCTTCACTACAACAGAAGTTTCTCAATTCTTGGAACTACTCTTATAAATTGCTTCTGCACTCTCTCCAATGCATTCAAATCTTTCCTCCAATGTGGCACCCACAACTGTACACAATACTCCACCTGAGGTTTAACAAGTGTCTTGTACAAGTTTAACATCATCTCCTTGCTCTTGTACTCTGTGCCTCTCTTACTAAAACCAAGGAGACTGTACGGCTTATTAACTACTCTCCCACCTATTCTACCATGTTCA
Source organism: Ginglymostoma cirratum (assembly GCA_024137785.1). Taxonomy (NCBI): domain Eukaryota; kingdom Metazoa; phylum Chordata; class Chondrichthyes; order Orectolobiformes; family Ginglymostomatidae; genus Ginglymostoma; species Ginglymostoma cirratum. Next base: position 40,676,598 of record JAHRHZ010000266.1, read on the forward strand.
GTGATCTGTGCACATACACACCTAGTTCCTTCTGCTCCAGCACCCCTTTAAGAATTGTATGCTTAATTTATATTGTCTTTCAACATTCTTTCTACCAGAGTGCATTGTTTCACACTTCTCTGCATTAAACCTCATTTACCATCAATCCGACCACTCCAACTTTTCCACATCTTTTTGGAGCTGCAATATCCTCCTCACAGTTTACAATTTTTCTAAGCTTAGTGTCATCTATAAACTCTCAAATTGTCCCCTACACACTTTGCCACATTTGCTTGTTTTGCTGTTACCTGCGACAGTACTAGAAATTAAACCCAATTTGAAAAGATGTTAATTTGTATTTTTCCATTTCCTATTTTTCAGCTCCTTTCTAAATAAGACTTCCAAATTATAGTTTTCACTGGTGTGAGCTTATGCCTTTACGTTTAGGCTGATCAAACATGATTCATGTGGGAGCTGGATAGCCAGAGAGAACAACCTGTGTTAGTTTCAAATTGAGAAGTGAATGGATAGCGTGCTAAACTACTGTACCATTCATTCTCCTTTCCACTGTTAATCTGTAGCCTACATTCTGTTGAGCAAGTGAACAGTACAATAAAAATTAATCACAGGTGAAGAATTATAGGCAACAGAATTGACAAAAATGTCAGGCGACTTTAATGATTAAAGGAGAAAGAATGGTGATGAACAGCAGAAAGGGTAGAAGACAGCAGATGATGTTAGGAAGGTGTCAAAGCAAAGCTTATGACATTAAAGGCCGTAGTAAGGCAGATTTGTTTAAGAACGATAAGAGGATAGTAACTGAAGGGTGAATGCCATCGTAAAACAGAAGGAGGAAAGAAAAGTTTAATGCCTATGCAGAGAATGCCAAATGTGACGATAGATGCCAGGACGAGATGACTGACTAGGGTGAGATAAAACTGTAGAGAAATTTGTAAGTGAGTGCAAACACCTATTCCTGAAAGCCATGTTTTCCTCTATCAAGTTCACGTTCTGACATTCTTTCCAAATCCCATTTTCAATCACCCATGTTGGGATGTGCAGGGGGGAAGGTTGTCATTGTGGTTGCACTTTTAAAATAGTCCTTCTGAATGGACTGTTATCCTTTACACTTTCAGAATGTGCTGCAAGTTTCAAAGTGAGGAAGGGGGATCTTTGAGGTACTGGCAAGCAACATGCCTCCCATTAGGTAGCTGTTAGCTAATTGAAGAGCTTATTAACATGATGGGGAGGTACAGGGTCAAATTTTCAAAGGTAAGAACAGGAAGAGTGAATGGGCTGAGGAATATTTTTGCATAGATGTCCAGACCACAGCATGGAAACGTTATCAATTGTTGCTTCTGCTATCTGGAATAAAAAGTAGTAAGTGAAACTGAGGCACTCCCAGTGATGGCCATAGCTTCCAATCTTTGAGCAGAATAGATTTAGCACCTGATGAGTGAGCATTTAGGCACTTGTTTTAACTGTGAAACAGTTAGGCCCATTCGTCTCCTGCTGCACCATTATGTAAGGCGATGGGAAACCCAGCCAAGGCTGCTGTTTGCCTTTGAGAATCACCCGCCAGAGCCAGTTCCCAGGTCCATTCAGTGCCTGATGCCACTAATGGGGTACCAAACTTGCCTCTGGTCTAATTAGGGCCTTTCTGTAACCCAGCTAAGGTCAAAAGTCAGACATGATCCAGACAGTGAGTTCCTGATCCTGCATTGAAAGTCGCCAAAGTCTCTTCATCTCATTTTTTAAAAAAAGAAATCCTCCTTAGATACCATGTATTTGACCAATATTTCAATTGTCCCTCCTAATCTCACCTTTGACTTTTTGCCTGTGCTTTTTGTGCTCTTTGTCTGCAGCCATAACATTGTCTTCTTCATTCTACGCTATTACCCTAATGCACTTTGTATGGTATGAAATGCCAGTACTGCATACAAGCAGAGCTTTTCACCGTACCTTGGTACATGTGACAATAATAAATCAAATCAAATCAGATCAACCTGGAATTTGCTTCCAATCTACCTTACTAATGTTTGCACATGACTAACAGAAGAGACAGTTTATGTGAATGCAGGAAGATGGGAAACAACAGCAGAAAACAATGATCCTTGCTGTCCTATTTTACCTGATGTTACTACTAGTACCCCAACCAACTTAGGGAAATAAAAGTAGATTAAAACCCCAGCTCATAATCTCAAGAAATCACATCCTATTCCGGTCTTATGTCAGGTTAAAAAGGAATCTTTCTACAGAAATCATAGAAAAAGAATTTCCAGACTCAACGCCTGTGTTTCACCCAGAGACCAGGATATTCTGTTTAAAAAAAGATGAAATGAGCGTCAGAGACACTCACTACAAACAATGATTGCAGTCAGGCATACCATCTGGCCAAGTGGAAAGTTAATTTTTAGCGTCCTAGCCTACCTCTAAAGACATAGTGAAAATGCACTTGTTATGAAAAAGCTTTTGGTACACTACTTTTTCGCAGAAAGAAGATTTACAGGTTATCACGATTACAAAAATCATTATGCAGAAGTGAAATAGAATTGACTAGTTTTAAATCATGCATGTTTGAAAGTACATGAAAATGGCTATACCAATCATATTTCCATGAAGATACCATCTCTTTAAATCGAAACTATTCCTGATTCCTGCAGAACCTATAACAAAGAAAATCTGTTGTGAGGGCTGCCCTCACTATTTGGGTTTTTTTTTTGATAAGGGATTCATTGAAACAGTTATGGAACGTGCAATCATTTGCCATCGAGTTTTGAGATAACGGGGAAGGAAAACATAGGGAATAAAAACAGGAATATGATTTTCAGTGAGATCAAGAGTACTTGAAACATATTATTGTAGAGCTCCACAAGTTCGAGCTCTTGGTGTGTTCACAGCGCAGCGTGTGAATATACACATTCCACAGGAACTCCGACATGGCAGAGAGACAGGTGGCTCAATTAGAGGAAGCTTATCTGCCTGGGTGGGCAGATCATTATTTTAAACTTACTTTTATAGAACTTATCTGTCATAAGTATGTAATAATCATTTCCATTACATCATATCACTCCAGTCTGGTGTCAGAGTGTGCACATTGCTGCTCCTGTGGTCTTGCTATTTGGGGGAGGGGAGATTGTTTGAAATCCTTCCTCTAACCCTCAAGTAGCTAAAGGCTTGCCTTCATTCTCAGCTTGAATGTTTAGAAACCATCGCTGTTAAATACCTCACTGCACTACTTAAACACCAACAACAGCATTAAGGGGCCTTGCCAACCTTAAACACGTCTTTGTGTTGTGAATATTGTATTCTGCCACAATTCTGTAGTGCAGCCCAGGCTCACTTACTGCATCAGCTTTCTCTTCTCCTTCTCTTGGTCTCCTTTTTTTTAACGTTTACTGAATTGAATCGAGTCTCTTTTTGTTTTTTTGTCTTCACTTCACCCCTGAGTGGCCGATGCAGCCATTCTTCCAGTGGAGCGTGTTTAAAAGCAACCAGAAAAGAAAACCAAAAGGTGCAGCTTAGGCCCATAATTAGCCTTGATCCTTGGAGTCTAAAATATTTTAATGCCAGGTTTCTGATTGCACTAGGATTTAGGAATGCAGCAAGTAATTAGGTCTGTGCATTGAAGTGTGGAGAGCTTTTAAAAATGAATGGGTAGTTACTACATTCTTTTCAGACTTTTTTTTATCTTTCATGCTTTGCTGTTGTTGTATGTGATGGGTTTATTGCAGTTTTCACACTTCGGAGGTGCACACGACATTATTTCTAAAAGTTAGCTCTTGCCAGTTTATTCAATTGGAAAGCCAAGTATGCTGACAGAGAAGGAGCTTTTACAACAATAGCAGAAAGAACACACTAACTTTGATCATTATCGATTTTTTAAATTTAAGGAACCCCTATTTTAAATTGCAACTTTTCTTTTACCATGATATTCCCAGGTCCCCCCTGCAACAATTCTCAGCCGAGAGCAATTGCAGGTGTTCCTCCACAAGTGTCAGTCTTATACATGCAACTAAAATGTATGGAAGAGCGAACTTAGCTGTGTTTACCCACTGAGACGTGCTTTGTCTCACTTGGAAATCCAACCCTACTGGGAACTGCTGTGTGGGAACAGCAATCAATAATCTGTATATTTGTAATGCCTTAAAACAACTGACAGGGTAGGGGCTGGTGGTTAGGTAAAAGTCATTTTCAACAGTAACGCAGATGGGCAATAGTGCATTAGCACCCTATTTTACAATCCATCCAACCTTTTTTTTTTTAACTTTAATGGAAAACAATATTGCTGAGTGTAAATCAGGCAGCTGATGCATTGTCGCTTGTTTTCTATTACTGTCTGTCACCAATAACTACCCAGTTTTCTTTTCTTAGCAATTCCTTACATCCAATTATATAACTGGTGTGGTGCCCCTGGAGGGTAAAATGTAAGAGGTCAAGCATGTACTGCAGTCCTGAGAAACACGTATCACACAGGTGGACTCTAGCCATTACTCTTCAATTGAGGCCATACATTAGACTATTCAACAATCAAGCAAAACAGGCCATGTGAAACTATCCCATCAACAATGGATTTGCTACATGTCCATCATCACACATGGATGGAAGGATGCTGAAGATGGATTTTTGCAGAATAGCTGGACTAAAGGCATCTTTCTTTCTGTCTTCACAGGTACTGCCAGACATGCTGAATACCTCCAGCATTTCCTGTTTTTATTTCAGATAACCAGCATACACAGCATTTTGCTTTTATATAATGAAGACTTAGCTGTGCAGACATCAAGATGGTGAAATGTGTGCTCACAGGTAAGGAAGAAAATAAAGTATCCAGTGCGTTGCCTTACTTTCCCTTATGATGTAATTTAACCTTTAGAGTACTGCTCAGTAATTTATAGAGTGAGGGAATTATAATTCTGTCCTGCACCATATCTCTATAGGTGGCATAGTTCAAAGTGGATAGCAATGGTCACATCTATGAGTCTGTTATTCTGTCCATTAATTTCCTCAAAAGTTGCTTGGAAGCCTGAAGCCAAGAGATTCTGATTTTGAGTCTTGTTTGAAAATGCTGTCCTCTTGATCCAAATATTAATTCCATAAACATAATGCTGGAAATGTATGGTAAAATGATTGATGACGTATGCAGTTAAATTAACACAGTCAAATGAAAGAACCAAGAACTGTTCCTTATTTACAGGATTTCGCCTTGTACTGCTGTATTGGTCAGGCTGAACTATCTCTTTAAATGCTGCACTGTAGTGTCCATGTACTATAAAGGCTCCTACCCATTTTACAGAGGACTAGCCTAGAGAGCATGTAAATGAGCTATCTCAGAGCTTCTCAGAACCCAGTTGGGACAAATCCTCTTGCAGATGGAATAACAGTAGTAGAACTCATTGTGATGAAACTCTATATCGTGTAGGTAAGGACTGTGTCCAATCTACAACGAGCGCAACATAATAAACAAGTAAGCATTTGAGATGCTATTTCAAATTACAAAATATTAGAACGGCCATTGACCATTTAGGAACAGATTTGAAAGTTAATTTTGATCTCTGCCAAAGTCACTATGTTATATATGTTCCTTTGTTCACTCGCTTTACTGACGAAACAAATGCGAATGTAAAGCAAATAAAACAACTTCCTCTGCTCAGAGAAAAATAAATCACTTTGCCAGTTAGTTTTCATTAACTGATAAGTTAATTCTTGTACAATTACTTAATCATGCTTCACAATTAGTATTAAGTATTAGTCCAGTAATAATAAGTAGAAGAATGCAGCCAGAGAGAACCTTAACCAAAGATGAAAGTTATCATGATTATTGTAGAAAATGATAGACAGAACAGAAATATGTTAAAAGTGTTTGATTTTCATATGTCAGTCTATTTTCACAATTATTTGCAGCTTCAGGATTCAATTTTACTATTTACAATTATTGGGATAGAAAAGTGAATGATGGTACAATTTAAGAAGAGGACAGTTAAAGGGAAATGCCAGAAGGACAAAGCAACTTACAAGTTATTTGAAAAATTCAGAAGCCATGTTAACTTGTTGAAAGCTTTACCAAGGTTGAAGGCACAGTAAGCTAAAAAGAGACAGACAAAAACAAAGAAAAGGAAAACTAAAAATTGCATACGTGAGTTCTCAGAAAAGTAATAGAGGACACTATCACCCGAGCTCTGCTTGATTGCTGCTGAACTGGAAGTAGTAGTGTAAGGAGATCACGAGGTGGTGAATCTTTCAGCCATATGGGTCATTCTTAGATCAATATTTCAGCCTTTGTGAACGGAAGGATAGACATTTTAGAGACTTCAACTGATCATTGCATACTAAATGATCCAGCCCACTATTATATGTTAGCTGCTGGTGCCCTCACATCAGATGGCATATTTATGCACAATCAGTCTCTGCTGCTTGATGATTAAAGTGAAATACTGTTTTCCACAGTATATAGCATGAAAGATGATTTTCTGTGCTTTGGCAATATAGATCAGACATTTGGTTTTCACAATGGTGCCATTTAATTTATCATTTAATCTGATTGAGGTTGCTTACCACATTGTCAGCTCCAAGCCCCTAACAGTGTCAATCGCAAACCAAATAACTCCAAATAAATTTGGAGTCTTCACAAGCATAAATCATCTATTAAGGTAAAGTATGTAAACTTCAATACATAAATCCAGGCGTAACGATGCAGGTAATGGGATTTTAAACACCTCCAATGAAGTCTAATCTACCTGATATCTATCCATTGGTCTACCTGTTCTTCCTAAATTAGGGTACTTATATCTCTAGTCATATTAGAAAAATTACTGGTCATGCTAATTAAGTTATACAGGACAAAGGCAGCTGAACAGTCATTACAAAAGTTCCTGAATATTGCCAGCAAAACAAAAAGAGGAAAACATTTTTCAAAAATGCTGATAAAATTTTCAGATGAATTTTTTGCATCGTACTCAGTATGAATTTACAATTTGGTTAATTCTCTAATAAGCATAAGTATGCTGCACATGCATGATGCAATTGTTTATACTTGTTTGTCAAAAAATGCTACACACGACAAAATTTATACTCTCCAGACTTCTTTGTACATTTTAAGCAAAACTCCTGTCCCTTTTCATTGATAAATTTCTGTTCTTGTTTTAAATGCCAGCCTGATAGGTGATATATAAATGGCACAGATATCTGGCATGACTATTAGCCATCCATTTTCTGATCATTATGATGTCCATTGGTATCAGTTTGTAGAGTATAATAGGACCTAATCCTAGAGCGTATATCCAATCTATGCAACCCCAACCTATCTTTTGTCAATTTTGTCCCACATACAAAGGAGGGGAGGTGATGGCCTAGTGGTATTATCACTGAATTGTTAGCCCAAAGACCCCAGATAACATTCTGGGGACCTGAGTTCAAATCCCATCCTTGGCAGATGGTTAAAATATGAAATATCTGGAATTAAGAATCTAATGACAACCATGATTCCATTGTTGACTGTTGGGGGGAAAAGCCCATCTAGTTCACTGATAGTAGGAGCTGGAGAATCTGACCTAACAAGGTGTAGAGCTGGATGAACACAGCAGGCCAACATTTTGGGCCTAGTTTCTTCAGAAAATCTGAAGAAGGGTCTAGGCCTGAAACGTTGGCCTGCTATGTCCATCCAGCTCTACACCTTGTTATGTTTCTTCTTCAGAAAATCTGAAGAAGGGTCTAGGCCCGAAACATTGGCCTGCTATGTTCATCCAGCTCTACACCTTGTTATCTCTAGTTCACTGATGTCCTTTAGGGAAGAAAACTGCCATCCTTACCTGGTCTGGCCTACATGTGACTCAAGACCCACAGCAATGTGGTTGACTCTTAAATGCCCTCTGGGCAATTAGGGATGCACAATAAATGCTGCCTGACCAGTGACACCCTCATCCCGTGAATGAATAAAGGGAAAAGAAAACAAAGGGTGATGGATGTTTGGAAGTTTCTTCCACAAATAAAGTGAACATACGATCAGTTGTTAGTTTTAAATCTGAGATAGATATATTTCTGTTACGCAAAGGTATTAAGGGAGACGAGCCAAAGGCAGGTATATGGAATCAGGCCACAGATCAGCCATGATATCACTGAATGTGCAACAGGCTTGAAGGGCTGAATGGTCTACTTCTACTGTGATGTAACATGTAGGATCAGCAAGCAATCAGGAAGGATAATGGAATGATAGCCTTTATTGCAAAAGAGTTTTAGCAGAGTAGTAGTGAAGTCTGACTTCAAATGCATAGGTGTTATAGTTAGATCATACCTGGAGTACCATCTGCAGTTATGGTCTCCTTATCTCAGGTAAAATATTATTCCTTTACAGCGACTGCAATGAATGTTCACTAAACTTGCTCTCAGGATGGCAAGACTGTCATGTGAAGAGAGATTGGGCAAACTGGGCCTGTGTTTTCTAAAGTTGTGGATGAAGTTATTGACTTGCTCACTGAGCTGGATGGTTTTTGTACAGACGTTTCATCACCATGATGTTATTCTAAGTTATTAAGGAATATCTTAATATCTTAAATGGCATGATGAAGTCTCCTTAATATCCGTACATTCAGACAATGACGGCCATCAGTTTAACTGGGACAAAGTAACCATAGTAGCCCAATCCAAACGTAGACACGCAAGGGAATTCCTAGAGGCATGGTTCTCCACCCATACTTTAATCAATAAACATATAGAATTGGATCCCATATATAACCCCATACAGATCAAAACCGGAAATGACAGTACTCACCATAATGGACTGGACAGTATAAATTCCAAGCAAGTAGAATGTCATCACTTCATCGGAGGCTCCAATGATGATGTCACCTAGCATGGTGACAAAATGTCTGAACAAAAACAAGTCAGTTCGGCAAGCAAGTCAACATTCTCATTTGGAATACTCTTCCACAAATAACAGTTGATGCTAGATCAGTTATTAGTTTTAAGTCTAAGATAGATAAGGTTTTGTTAAGCAATGGTATTGAGGGATATAGGCCAAAGACAGGTACATGGAGTTAACCCACAGATCAGCCATGATCTGACTGAATGATAGAACAGGCTTGAGAGACTGAATGGCCTATACCTGTTTCTATTTAAGATCATTCCTCTGTTTGATGAGATTAGAGGCAGGAGCGCAATTCAAAAATGAGGGGGATGGCGCTGAGGTTCGAGATAAGGAGAAATCTCTTTACTTAAGAGAGTTGTGAATTCTCCACTCCAGACAGCTTTCGAAGCTCAGCCACACACTCGCCCCCAACCCTGCACCCACTCCTGGAGTATAATTAAACTCGAGAAAGGTAAATTTTTTTATTACTGCCTGTGTACGGGATTACAGGGATGGAGTGGGTAAAAGGTATTGAAGTGTTCGATCAGCCTTCATCATAATGAATGATGGGGCAGGTTCAATGGGCTGAATGGTCTACTCATGTTCCCATGTTCATTGACAATTTATTTTCATTTTCTTGCTTTTTCAAGAAACTATGAAAAGATATCTGAAATTGACTTTTTAAAATGATTGTTCAAAAAGTTAGGAAAAAAATACTGCCAAAAATGTTAGTATATAAAATAAATCTGAACAAAATTATCATTACACAGTCTCAATTCACTATGGGCCATTTCCTTTGCATGTTATTTTTAACAAAATTATAAGCACATTTATAAAAAGTAGCTTTGTGATTCTGTTACAAATGGCACGAAGGAAATCTTCCCCCAATGTTTGTATCATGCACCTTCAGAGTTTTGTTTTTGCAAACAAGCCAGGCAAAAAAGTATTCAATGCTCTGTTAAGTAGACTGTGGAATCATAGAAACACAGGTCTACGAAGCAAGAGTTAGCCATTCATCTCTTCGGCCAGCTTTGTCATTTAATAGGTTCCTGATTGATCCAGTCTCCATTGCTTGCTGTGGATGAGAGTTCCACATCCAAAATACCCACTCAGAGAAAAAAATAATTCTCATTTCTGTCTTAAAAAGGAGAAATTGTATTCTTAAACGGTATCACCGAGTTCCGAATTCCCCATTACAGGAAACCTCATCAAGGTATTCGAGAACCCTCTTCCCCTCCCCCATTTCTGATGAAGGGTTTAGGCCCGAAACATCAAGTTTTCCTGCTCCTATGATGCTGCTTGACCTGCTGTGTTCATCCAGCCCCATGCTTGTTATCTCATCAAGGTATTCACCTTGTCGAGTCCCCTCAGGATCTGAAATATTTCAATAAGATCACTTCTCCTAAAAAACTGCATAGGATAAAGGACCAACCTATTCAACCTTTTTCCATAAAATGGTCCAGGAATGGGTTGAGTGAATCTTCTCGGAACTTCTTCAAATGCAGTAATTTTTTTTCAACTAAGTGATCGAAACTGTACAAATTGTTACAATCTCCAAATTGGTTTCACCACAGACGTGTACAATTGCTGAAAAGCTTTCCTACAATTACATTCAATTGTCCCTGACAATAAATATCATTCAATTTGCCTTCTTAATAACTTGCTGAACAGCATTCTAACTTTGTGTGATTTGTGGACTTAGATGTCTCCGTATCTCAGGATACTGCAATCTCCATTTAAACAGTACACTGCTTTTCTGTTCTTCCTTCCAAAGTGGAAAAGTTCACATTTACACATTTTGCCACATTTTGGATAATCACTTAACCTGTAATATCCCATTGCAGAATCTTTACCTCCCCTTTACAAGTCGCTTTCCTACCTATCTTGACGTCATTAGCAAATGTAGCTACCATACTCAAAACACAATGGCACTGCACTGCTTGAGGAACTTCTCAGTTTTTTTCATTCATTCATGGGATAAGGGTGTCACTAGCTAAGCCAGCATTTGGTGCCACCATCACTAATTAAGAGCCAACCAAATTGCTGTGGGTCTGGAGTCACATGTAGGCTATATTGTCCTTCCCTTAAGGACATTAGTGAACCAAATGGGTTATTCTAACAATCAACAAGGAATTCATGGTCATCGTTAGACTTTTAATTCCAGATTCTTTTCATTTAACTAAAATTACTTCATCTGTCGTGGCAGGATTCAAACCTAGGTGTCCAAAGCAATACATGGGTCACTGGATTAACAGTCCCGAGATAATACCATTAAGTTGTCACCTCCCCTGAAAGGCACAAATAAAATATAAAGTGTAAAATACAAGTAAAATTACAGTCTTTTTCTGAGTTGGTTGGAAACTGTAGTATCACTGAAATATATCTTCATTACTCCTTAAAATTTTTTACTTCCTTCAACTTTTTAATCAACAATTCTAAATAGTTCAATTCTATTTAAAGTAGTTTAGTAGTTTAATTAATAATTCATTCAAAGTAAATGCAAACATCTCCATGGAAAGTTGATCATGTACTGTGATTTCTTAATGAGATTTGACATTTTGTTGACTTAAACCTTGATTGACTATTTAAATATAATTTCTCAAGCTAGGAATTTTGCACATGAATCCCCTTGCTGTTTCTTGTGGCACTCATGCTAATGCTATGACAATCTGTGTCATTTTGAACTTTTCCCTTTTATTCATCCTACAAATATATTTTTCCACACTTCTCTTTCTCCTTACATGTCCACTGTGTAGAAATCAAAGCTTATGGTCTCCTGTGCTAATTATTGTTTCCCAAAACCTGAAATTGTGAAAAGCCTTAATTCTATCATCTTTTAAAATCTTCAGGTTATTAAAACCCAATCTTTTGTTAGCTAATCGCAACTTTCAGACTGCGATCTCAACAATAACAAAAACAAAAACAAAAACAACATGTTTATGTTTACTTCAGTTCAAATCTCCATGGAGACTGAAATTTAAACTTTCAGTTAATAGGTGAAAGTACGCCCCATTAAGATATTATGTTTTAAAACTTTTCATGTAAGAAATGGTCAAAAGTACAATTGACTAAATTCTTTTTGCAGATAACTAATAGTTCAGCTTACAGAAAGTGATGTCCACCCGCCATACTTTCCCAGAATTACAGTCCTTCTAAAAAACAGTACATATTTGCTCCCTGCTTCCACTGAGTTTCCTTATCTCCATTTTGCTGGGTAGTAACTTCCAGAGGCAATCTCCTGGCACTTTCCTTATTTTTCAGGGAGTTCTTTAAATTCACCATCAGCAATAAAGTCTGTTTCAACTACTTTCCCCCTGACCCCAGCTATGCCAGAATGATGTGTAAAGGCTGCAAGATATGTCTCTGTCTGGGAACTGTTGCCCTTACGCAGACAATTGTAATAGCACAAAAAGTCAAGTCACCTTTTCTTTCCGCCAACCACATAGAAGCTCTGTTGTCCTTTTGTGGTGTTCATGCAGAATGAGACTTCGGTACAAGCCCAAAATCCTATAAAAGGATTAATTTTGTTGACACGGCTGCTAAGAATGAAAATTTCACTTGATTGATAGTATGTGCTGTAATGATAAACTACTTATTCAGTGATCTCTTTTATCATAGGCTCAATGTTTATCTGCACAAGCTAAAGAGGTATCAATTGCTTATAATTTCTTTTATTGATATTTTAAAGGTGGATTGATTGACACTTTTAAATGGTTGTAGCAACAGCAGTTCTTTTTAAGGAAAATAAGGAGTGTTTTTTAGATGTTCTATACATATCATGCTTGTTATATTGTCCATTGTTTCTGTACACAGTATACACTTGGTGAATGGGCATAGAAGAAGGAGGATATGATGGACTGTTTGAGGTAGGTGATGGATAAGGAGTTGTCATGGAGGGTACGAAGGGCTGTTGGAGGTATGTAGGGGTGTGAGTTGGCATGACCAGCATATTTATTCATTGGTGTGGGTGGAGAACATGAATTTGCATGGAGGATATGAAGGGCAAGAAGATGTGAAGTGTTAGAGAGCCTAAAATATAAATCAGGAAGGACCTGTAAACATTCGGACTCAACACTCAGTAACTACGGTGGCCACCTCCAGATCAGTTTCAAGGGCGTTGGCCCCAATTCAAACCCATTCCACACCCCCACCCCCCACCCCATACTCCGCAGTCTAACGGGACACTTTATACTGAGGCAGGTCTGTCTATTTGGACATTTTCCCAACTCAGACCATTTACCTTGACAGTGAAAATCCAGCCCATGTTTATGCTGGTCTGACCAGCTCTAAATTATATTTTGTGACTTCTTTATCCTTCAAGAAGTCACTATCTTCATAAACTTAATGCTGAAGTCTGGTAGCAAGCCCAGGCAGGCTTCTTAAATGCAACTAATGTAAAGTAAATTGGATGTAGTGTGCAGCACAGTCAGACCAGCCCCTTAAGTTAAAATCGTGCTCTCACCACACACCCCACTAATAACTGAGTAACATCCAAACTGAAGAAGGGTCTAGGCCCGAAACGTCAGTCTTCCTGCTCCTCTGATGCTGCTTGGCCTGGTGTGTTCATCCAGCTCTACACCTTGTTACCTCTGTACCCATACCCAGTATCACTGCCCCAACTACACTGGGCCTACCTTATCAGAGGAAGATTAATGGTCCAGAGTCAAGTATCTTAAAACCTAAGCTGACAAGTGAGGAGTTACCATTTGAGCATAATATATCGCTACTCCACAGCAGAGACAGTAATTAAGTTTGAGGTTATCTTTTCTCAGAAGGTATTCACAGGCATCAGTATCTGCAGAGGTTTCAACATCTTCACTCCAGAATTTTCAAAATTCTAGCAAATGAAAATGTAAAAGGAATTCATAAGCATTACCTAAGACCTCTTGAACTGTTTTTTCCCCACGTGGCCCGTGTTTTCTTCTTCATACTTGGAATAAAATTTCGCCTTCTTAAAAATGCCAAAATACATCTTCAGTTTGCTGAATAAAACAATTACCTCTTGGGGCATGTCACAAATTGACTTTTTGAGCATACACAAGCTTAGATGGAGCTTGTCATAGAAGTTATTTGTTTCTGCATTCTCACGGAAAAATTATGAATCCATGGCAACCCAGATGGTCGCCCAGTGAAAAGTTAGTTGTGAAGGAAGCTGAACTCTACTGTGCCACACTTCTGTATGTCGTTCAGCAATTGCAAAGCAATGGTATTCAAATAGCACCCTAATATCAACAAAAATAGTCCCTTAAAGGAGTGCAATGATAACATATTTTTATTATGCTTTTCCTTTATGATTGATATTTGAACTAGCAAAACACCAAAGAAACTCATGTTTTCTAGTACGTTCTTTGCTCGTAGCAGTTGACAAATGTGGAAATGTTCATATTTTGTTAAGGTAATAATATTTACATTAAGGGAGACCCTTAAGTATTAGACCATCCAGAATGTCACTTACTTCTACATCATATATGTGATGACATCTTCCTTTATTAATTTTCTCAGAGCACATCATATAAGACATGTCCAGAAGGAATTTCTGAAAGCTAATCTATGTTGACATTATTTAACACCTATGTACTTGCAAATGAAATAGGGGAAACACAATGCAAGTATTATCTTTATAAACATCAAACAGAATGCAAAGGCATTTCTTCTTGTTGTCTCAGTGGATAAAGGCACTATTATACTGAAGAAGGTCTCAAGCTGTATCAGAGATAATAGGAACTGCAGATGCTGGAGAATCCGAGATAACAAGGTGTAGAGCTGGATGAACACAGCAGGCCAAGCAGCATCATAGGAGCAGGAAATCTTGACGTTTCCGGCCTAGACCCTTCATCAGAAATGCCACTAATAAAAATTAGTTTATTAAATCCATCGTCATCATGGAATCCTTTAAGACCTATTATCATTTTCATCAATTTGCTCATAACCACTCCAAGCCTAGTACATCTATCCTGAGGCTCAGTGTTCAAAACTGAATGCTTTAGTCCTGATAGAATCTGACCAAGTCTCTGTGCAACTGAAGCATCAGTTCCTCCCTATTGTAAAATGAATAAACTACTTGTCTTTCATTCATTGATTTCAGGTGAATGAAAATCAGGTGGGTTTTACTATGCAACTGATCTGGTCTGACAGTTTACCACCCAAGCAGTGAAGGTGAAAATTATGATTCATTGCCCACAGTTTTCTGATGCAAAGAGTGGGCCAGCAATATGGACAGATGAACCATTGCATTATCTGACTCCTAGATCTCGATACAAATCCTTGAAATTATGTCAAAAAATTTGTTTTTAATTTAATCATGAAACACGTAAAAATAAATGTTTAATTTGTGTTGCGATCATAAACTGTCCAATGTGATTAGTGACGTATTTTTCTTAAAGTGCCAATGTCCACTGCATTCTAGACAGCAATTGTGCATTTGCAATTAAATAAACAAGCCTAATTTCAGAATAGCTTGGATCCACAAGTAAACAGATCTTCAGATACTTTTCATAAATTAGGGAATGTCAGGCTTGCAATCAACTTTGCCTCTTACTTTTGATGTAATGTTGGATTGTCCTCCAATCCCCAACATGCTAACATGGGATCGTTGGATGTTTTGGTTTTTTGGCATCATGCCCTGATGGAGTTTACTTTGTTGCCAAGAGTTAAATGCATTAAGATTATCAGCTCAAAAAATGTACAGATACAGATTCTTTCACTGTCTAAGGAATCATCCTTTGGAGCATTTATAGTGAAACAAATGCTTGGGCAAACAAAGCCTGCAAAAATATTCCACTTGGCAGCTGAGGAGAGATGTGAACTGCCCTGGGGCAGCTCCAGTGTAAAATTACAAGCAACTCAGCCTATCTTCTGTTTATTCAGAAAGCCTTTTTTTTCTGAGATAGTCTTACAACAATCGCAAGTGTTTACCTCATAACAACTAAATAGACAAGATAAAAATTTCATGTATGCATACATGAGGATCTTAGACTCTCACCTGGCATGACAATCGGGCCCTTTACCGTATAAATCACACTCAACGTTGCACATCGGATGGAGATAGTGTTGCCCAATATAACAATTATCATCATCAATGAACATCCTATAGCTGCTAATTCTAAAAAAGAATGTCTAAACATCAACTTTAGTGACAGAAGATACGTTGAAGTAACATTTTTTTACCAAGAAATGTAGGAATTCTAGTTTTCTAATTTCTTTTGAATTTCTCTAAAAGCTCACAGTTGGCCAGGCCTGACATTCAGTTACATTAAAGTGCACTGCCTTTCAGATACCCATTCATAGTTCTTCAGAACAAAAAGTTGTGATTAGTTGGTATGTGTTGCAAGCCATAATACATGCATAAGATGTCTTTTTGTTTCCAAATGGAGACCAAAAATATAAGGCAAAGATGAAAAGAAATATGATTGCCAACATCTGAAAGCAAAGATTCCAGAGCAAGCGCAGCAAACTAGCACCATCCCATTTATCATTTTTTCACTATCTTTATCATAAATCAAAGGAAAGCAAAGAACAATAAAAGATATAGAAAATAATAAAATGATATGTACTAAGCGGGAAGTGTTACTGCAGATTACATTCCACATGGCATTAGGTTTATACTGGCTATTTGTCAATGTCTGTTCTGTATGTGGGTATCACAAACCTGTGTTTGTATTTCTCTTTCCATGTCTGTGCTGTGGCTTTGTGTGTGTCTGCAGTGTCTTGAATTGGAGTGATTGTGTCCAGTGTTAATGTTTCATTCTGTTTGTCCTCCCCTCTCTCTCTCTCTCACACACACACACACACACACACACACACACACACACACACACAGACACACACTCTCTGGCTATCTGTGAAAATACCTATATGGCCTATGTACTCACTTTTATCTGATTAATTTACCTACTAGGACAATCTTCTGAATATAAATGTACATTTTTGACTTTATGATCCAACTGTACACCTGAATGTTAGGCTCCCCTGAATTCAACCTTGCATCTCATTTCAATCTTATTGCCAGTCTGCAGGAATTGACATCCTCAGAGAAAACTTGCTGGTTTGAAAATTTTGCAAACAAGCCAACTGCCTCGTCAGCAATGGTTTTATCACAATTGTTTTTAAAATCCAAAATGCGTGGCATCTGCCAGATCTCTCTGATCTACCACACCAATGGCCTGTTCAAAAACCTGTTCTTGTCAATCATGTTCACTGGTTTTCCACAGCCATATTGTGTACTTCCTGTATTAGCCCAAGCATTCTAATTGATTATTAATGGAATCCTTGATGATGTGTTCTACTTATGTTTGCATTGCCAAGGTTGCTGGTACATATTCACTATTTCAAAGAAAATGGACAGTACAGGGCAGTGAACAAACAGGTAGGGACAGATGGAGTAAATAGCATCGTGGCAGTAAATCAGCCTTCGATATTAGCAAGGCCCTTAGATTGGAAATGTTTTAAAATTAACAGGCAGCGACGCAGCATTGGTGAAGACAGGGACAGTACGGAGTAGAGACACAAGCAAGGAGTAGCAAGGCTCACGGGAAACAAATCTTTGAGCAGCAGAATGTGTAAATTTAAATCTAAGTTAAAAAAAATTCAAATATAAATGACCTTCAGTGGCTTGCAGTATTTTTCTAATGACCACTGCTGGTACTTTAACATTTCTACTAGTGTGTGGTAAGGGTTGTTTGATATAGTTAACTGACTCCAGTCCTCCTTTGTCGTTGCTTTATCTTGAGTCTATCTAGGGATTAGTGGCAGATGATACACTGAAGTAGAATATCTGCAGAAGAAGTCTTATTCTTAGATTAAAAAAAGTTTGTTGCATGAGAGCTAGCACAACTGCATTTAGTCAAATGTAATTAGTAGAACCTCAGAGAACTGCTACAGATGCATCTGTTCTCTCTGAAAGCTAATGCAGAACTCCTGTGGTTGACATCAGTAAAATGTGTGGAGTCTTTGTAAAACAATCATTAACCCTTTCAAAACCATGACACTATACAATAGTAATAAGAGGGAACAGAACAAGACAAACTAAAAATCAACTACCTCACTTTTAATATCTGCTGACTAGAAAAAAACAGATCTGAGAGATAGAATTCAAAAGAACTGCAGTGTTACCTATAGCTGGAAGGACTGAAAGTTAAATGCGATTGTGTGTATGATTATGTTATGATACAATAAATAGAAAACCTTGGTTTCGCTCAATAATTTCACATGAATACTAAGTTATGCCACTTAAAAATCCAAGGAAGGAATATACAATATCTTTTGTACAACTCTATCCTAAGCTGCCCCTAGGATAGCATCAAGTCATAAACATAGGAACAGCAATGAACCATTCAGTCCATCAAGCCTGCTATGCCAGATAACATCATCATAGCTGATCAAACACTTCAATGCCTTGTTACCACAACATTCCCATAACCTTTTATGCCACTGGTAATCAGAAATCTATCAGTCTGTGCCTAAGGCATACTCAAAGACTGAGCTTCCACAGCTGACTGGGATAGAGAATTCCAAGCACAACAATCCTCTGAGTTGAAGGATTCTTCCTTATATCAGACCAAAGTGGCACCCCCTCATTTTTAAATAGTTTTAGACTCCCTAATCAAGGAAACATCTTGCCTATATCACCTCTTTCTATCCTTTATGCATTTTAGAAGTTTCAATGAGATCACCTTTCATTCTTCAAAATTCCTAAGAATACAGGCCCAATTTGTCCAATCTCTCTTCAAACAACGGTCCTGACATCCATGGAACAAGTCTGATGAACTTTTGTTGCATTTCCTGAATGACAATAATATCCTTCCTGAGGTAAGGAAGTTATGACTTCACACAATACTCCAGGTATGGTCTAACCAAGCTCTTAAACAACTCAAGCTACCTGTGTACTCATATGCTCAAATCGTCTTGCAATAACGGCATGCATTCAATTTGCCTGCCTAATAGCTTGCTGCAGCAGCAGGTTAGCCTTATTTACAAGGCCACGTAGGGCCCTTTGTACTTCTACACTTTCCAACTCTTAACATTTAAAAATCCTCCACATATCTGTTCCTCCTATCAAAGTGAATAACTTCACATTTCTCTACATTATATTCTGCCATGTTCTTGTTCACTCCCTAAGCCCATCCAAATCCTCCTGAAAACGCTTTACATTTTGCTCACAAAACAGACTCCTGCTTTGCTTTGTATCATTCGTAAGTTTGGAAATATTTAATTTGATCCAAACATCCAAATCAATATGTTGTATATTGTGAACAAATGGGGCTCAAATACTGCTGCCTATGGTACCCCCAAAATCATAGCCTGTCTATGTAAGAATAATCCATTTTCTCACGCTCGCTGTTTTCCACCTTTTAACCAATCTTTAATCCACATCAGTGCATTACCTCTTATCCTTCAATTTTGCTAAGCGATGTTTGTGGAGCATTTTGTCAAAAGCCTTCAGAAAATCCAAGCATACTATGTCCATCAACAATTTTGTTAATAGTATCCTGAAAAAAATCTCCAACATATTCATCAAACAGAACTTCCCATTAGCAAATCTATGCTGACTATGCCCAATCAGATCATTGTTATCCAATAGTCAATTTATCCCACCCTTTATTATAAATTCTAGCATTTTCTTTATCACTGATGTAAGGCTAACATGTATGTAGTTCTCCGTTTTCTCTATCATTTCCTTTTCTAATAGTGGGGTGATCGTCCAATCAGTTGAAATCATTCCAGATTCTATAGAATTTTGGAAGATGGTCACCAATGCATCTCCCATCTCTATAGCAAGTTCCTTCAACACTCTAAAATTTGGAATGTCAGGTCCCTGGGCTATTAGCTTCTGCCCCATTAATTTCTCCAGTACAACCTTCTTACTCCTTCAACTCCTCATTCTCCCTCGTCACTTGGTTCTCTCATTCTGGGAGACTTTTTTGTCGGAGAATATGTAGAATTGGCTGCATCCTGCTTCTACCTGCAACCTAAAACAATAGCTTATGTTCATTTTTTTACTGTTTCAGAAAATACATGCATTCAGTTATGTTTTGCAGTCTATCAATGACAGTTGAACAAGGCTTGGTGGATCAGTAGTTAGCACTGCTACCTGACAGTGCTAGGGACCTGAGTTTGATTCTCGCCCTTGAGTAACTGTCTGTGTGGAGTTTACATGTTCTCCCTGCATCTGCAAGCGTTTCCATTGGATGCGCTGGTTTCTTCACACAGTCCACAAGATGTGCAGGCTAGGTGGAGTGGCCATGCTAAATTGTCCATGCTAAATTGTCTATGGAGTTTAGCGACAAGCTAAGTGGATTAGCCATGATAACTGCAGGTCTATGGGGATAGGTTAGGGGGCTGGGTCAGTGCAGACTCGATGGGCGAATGGCACCTTTCTGCACTGAAGTGATTCTAAATTTTGTTAAAATACTCAGAAACCTAAACTTTTTTTAGAAAGCTATTTTTATAGATATAGCACAGAAACCTTGAGAAGCTGCACAAATTCTAAAAATTCTGGGGCCAATTTCACAGAGCCATCAGCAAATTGGGAAGCTACCAACTCCATGGAAGTCACCTCCAAGGGCTATCAGATTGAAGACTGCATTTGCTAAGGATGAAGCCAGGAAAGAAAAGACGTACATTTTGGTCCCAAAATCCAATTAGAAAGGTTTCCTCTCTGATCTAATGAACTAGAAGCCTTCCCCTGTTTAAAACAACTGTGTTACTATTCTGAAAAGCCTCCATTTTAAGGGGCACTCACATTCTCAAATCTGCTTCAGCAGCTCCAAGTTCTCTCAGTGGGAATACTGAGGCTCCAGAACTGCCATGACTGTGAGTGGACTGCAGCATTAGGAACCTACTTACTGTTATTAATAGCACAGTAAGCATGTAGGTAGTATTATGTTTGTGGTTCACTACCGTAAATATGGTATACGGAGGGCAAACTTGAACAGGGAATACTTTATTGTAGGTCTATCAGCTCCACAATTGGTTTTGGACTGCCACCCCTAGCTCTTGCCTCTGGGTCACCTGACCCACTCTCTTCAAGGGGCAGCACACAGCCAATTACATACATAACACTCCTCCCCCTTTATTTCACTACTCACATCAACAACATGTATACATCCAAGAATTAAAGCTATTATACAAGCATTGTGGCTAACATATGTACCTTGCCAGGAATAGTTCCAAAAAAGAAAAACCTTAACAAAGAATAGGACTTTTCCATAAAAACCAAAAGTACTGCAGATGCTGTAAATCAGGAACAAAAACAAAGTTGCTGGAAAAGTTCAGTAGGTCTGGGAGCACCTGTGAAGGAGAAAACAGAGTTAATGTTTTGGGTCTGGTGACCCTTCCTCAGAACAGACTTTTCCATAGTCTACTTGACATAATCGGTTTGTTAGTAGGACGGCGATACCCAGAAAACCCTTTAGTTGTCTCAGGAACCTTTTCCAGTGTCGTCACCTCGACTTCCAGAAGCTCCTGTTATCCTGCAGGTATGTCCCTCTCTGACTGGCTGTTGCTGCCCCCAGATGCTGCTGTTGTCTCCTCCCTGGCTATGGCCAACCCTGCCTCAGAGACACATGACTTGGTCGAGATCAATGGTCCCATCTGGACCAGCTCAGTATTCTGAGGGGCATCCTCCCATTGGCAAAGTGTGGTGACCAGCTGGTCCACATGTCTCCTCCAGACCAGCTCATCCCTAGTCTGTACTGTATATTACTATGGTCGTATTTGAGCCACCACCATCGCTGGGATCGATTTTTCCCCAGAGGTATAATCCTGGGCCAACAAACTCTCTCCTCTTTGGAATACCCTCCACTTTGAGATTCCCACGCTTCTGACTATTTATCGTTATTGATTTCACTCTCTTCTGGGTGCAGTCAAACATGGTTCTCAGCTGTCATTTGAACACTAAGGACGCCAGCAAGCAATGGGTCATCTTGTGTAGTGGTAGCCTTGACATAGCATCTGCATTGTTATGCTTCTCTGCCTGTTGGTATGTAATTTCATTTGAGTAGGCTGACAGAGCCAGTGCCCATCTCTGCAGGTGTACTGCTGCCATTAAAGTATTCCTGCATACAGACCAAAAATGGTTAACAACCTGTGGTCTGTCAGCAACATGAAGATCCTGCCATAAAGGAAATGGGTGAACTTCTTAACACTGAACACAATGTCCCAATCCTTCTTTTTCCACTTGGGCATACTTCTCCTCTGTTTTCATTAATGACCACAACGTGAACACAATGGCCTTTCCTCTCCGTTTGGTAAGATGTGTGACAGTATACGCCAACCCCATAAAATGAGGCGCTGCAGGCCAACCTACAGTGGTATCTTGAGGACAAAATAAGTTAACACTTATGACCTTGTCAGGGCTTCCTTCATCTCTCAGCAAGCCTTCTCTCATTCTTGGTTCCATTTCCGTGACCACCCATTTTAGCCTCCAATTCTTCATCTGCCAGTTCATTTCATACAAGCGCCGCCCACTGCATGAAAACGTTGCCCCTTAGGTCTCTTTAAAATCTTGGCTCTCTCGCCTAAACCTATACCTTCCAGTTTTGGACTCCACTACCCTGGGAAAAAGACCTTAATGGAATCTTTTAAAAACTTGCATTTCTCCTTGTTTACTTATATGCCATGTTCCTGCAACTTTTTTCATGCTTCTTCTAAATTTTTCAAATGCACCTCTTCGGAGGATCCAGTAAACAAAATATTGTATAACACTGGACACCTGGCAATTCACTCAATATTTGATCTGGAACATCATGCTAATGTGATGCCAAAATGAAATTGCTTATAATAGAACGGTCTCTTGTGTGTCTGGAACTCCTTTGCAAACCCCATCTGCAAACCGGCCTGCAACAGATCCATTTTTGAGAATTTCTTTCCCCGAGCCAGTTCACTGAACAGGCCCTCAATGAGTGGAAGTGAGTATTGATCCACACAGAGGGCTGGGTTGACTGTGGCCTTAAAGTCACCACAAACCCTCACTGTACCTTTTGCTTTTATTGTTTGGAGTGGCCCATTCACTAGTGATTACTGGTTCCAACACTCCTAGATTCACTAGCCGGTCAAGTTCCACCTCCCCTTTAGGCTGTGTACTGTACAGGTATTGGACACACCTTCATATTCCTTGGGCAAGCCTCCCATTTCAACGAAAGTTTAATTCCTACTCCTTTCATTCCCCAAGGGTTCGCTTGAAGACATCTTTATACCTGTCCAAAATCTCTTGCATAATCATTTTTAAATCCACCAGCCTATTAACTATGCCCCAACTTAACGTTAATTTCACTATGCTTGGAGGTAGTTTGGCACACTGGTCCCTTGGCTGTACTTTTGCCAGGACATAGCCTTTCAGTGGCACTACTTGCTCCATGTATTTCCATAGTGTAATCTTGGGATGCTTCAATGTCAGGCTTCAATGGCCCTACATATTGATGCAGGAATTAGGAACATTGCTGCACTCATATCCACTTTCATCTTTACTGTCTTCTCCTCTAATTTGGGAAGAACCCAGAAGTGAACAACTTCACCCTCTACCAACAGGATGTTTAATCAAAACTCTGATGACTCTAGGCCTTCTACTTCTTTCACAGACTTGGCTGACTCCTGGTCTACTCTCCGGCTGGCAGCATTTACCTTATTTCTTGTCCTCAGACTTGTCTCCTTTAGACATCTCTTCTCGTGCTTGAATTGTACCCGGCAATTTTGGGCAACATGACTTACTTCCTTACTTCCTTACTTGCAACACTGAGTTTCTTGAGTCTAGCACATTGACTCCTTGTGGCAACTCTTGCCCTTTCAGCAGCTTCTATCGTTGGTAACACACTCTGCTGAGAATCTGCTACTATCAAACTGGGCATTGTCACTCAACTGTGTCGCTTTACTGCTGGTCAACACCATCAAGGTAACAATTTCAAAAGCTGCCTTGAAATCTAGGTCTCTCTTTGTTAAAAGCTTCCATTGGATGGCTTCATGTTGGAGTCGCAAACTAAATGGTCTCACAAGGCATCTTGGAGGAACCTTCTGAATTCACAATATACTGCTAACCTGTTTAAGGCGGCCCACAAATTGAGCAATGGATTCTCCTTCATGCTGTACCCATTTTTAAAAACATAAGCATTCTGAGAGAATCAGTGGCTTTGGTGCAAAACAAATTCCCAACACTTTGTATAGTTCTTAGAATGTCTTCTCTGTGGGTTTCTCTGGTCATACCTTAGAATCACAAAGTTCTTGCTATCAATGGTACTCAAGAAAACCAGTATCATTATGTCTTCAGCCACTTTGTTTGCCTTTAAGTATACATTAAAACATTCAGTGCGCAGAATCTAATTTTCTGTCTTAACATCAAACGGTCCCACCACTCCAAATTGGTCTGCCATTTTGTTTTCCCACAGGTGGGAACTTTTTCTGCCACTGGACCCTAGTAGCCATTCACAGCCTGAGTCCCTTCAATGAGTGCTCTCCGTGTCAACCGCTTCCTCAACAATTGTGTCAGCGCATCCTTCTTCTCTGGTGTCAATGGCAGGCTGAACCCCCTCCCTACTGGAACTCTTAACATTACCTCCACAATCCTGCACCGTTTTCAAAGTCCAGGCAATGTTCTTCCTACAGACAAAAACAAAATGATGTTTGCACACAATATGTGGCTGGATCCCACTCTCATTACCAGTTATTTGGTTTTTAGTTCAATGGAACCATAAATAGACAATGTGGTAGATGGAGGGTAATCTTGAAAAGAGAATGGTTTAATGTTGGTCTCTCAGCTCCACAGTTGGTCTTAGACTGCCTCCCCTAGCCCCTACCTCTGGATCACCTAACCTACTCTCTCAAAGGAATAGCACGCACCCAACTACACAACAGGTGGCAATTGAGAGGCCACTAAAATATCTCCACAGAGACCAGTATCCTGTCACCAGGTCACCCTTTATTTACATGTGGAGAGTCCTAGATACTGATCCAGCTGCCTCAGAGCCAGCACTCAGAGTGGACAAGATGTCTGACACTCCTGTTCTTACCTGTCAGCCAGAGATCCCTGATTGGACCAGATTAACAGCCCCAGTCAGGGAACTCATATTCTATGCAGTCCACCTGGCTGACCTCGTTGTAGTCACAACAGCCACTACCAGAAAGATTGCACTGCTGATCTGTTCCCAGCCAGCACAAGCTTGAGATGCCGTTTTGATTCTGATGAACGTGTTCATACATCCTTGGGAAATGCATGTCTAATGTCCTGGTTATAATGTTAAAACAATAGGGAAGTATGTGTACAGCTATATGAATGAGTACAAAAAAAAGCAATGTCAATGCCAAAAGTCACAAAGTGTAATTAGGTCACCATGCCACATTCAGGCTACAGAGTAGGACAAAACAAGGTATAGAGAAAAAGTTACCCTGATCAAATAAAATCTGACTTAGAGGAGGAGTGACAGTTTTTTAAACTATAAAATAAAGTCACGTGGAAATACTCAACAGGTGAAATTACATCCTCTTTAGTCCTGCAATTCCTTGAATGTCTTTGTCTGTTCATTGTCCATGAATGGCTTTACTCTCAGAAAGTGCGGGACCAGTTCCCGTACTAAAGACCATTTACGCAGTGGGATGGACACTCAAGAAATGCAATGTATTTTCACATGTATCTATCCACAGCAAACTGTTAAAAGAGAAAGCTAACACATTATTCAAGGCTGGAGTCTATTTCCAAACATATCCTGTTAGAGCATGGTGGGAAATCTCCTCCATTTGTAAAAAAAAGTTGCCAAGTGTTCCAATAAACAAAACAATGTAAGATTGCTCTGGGTTTATTCAAACATTTAGCGTTTCCTATTTTCCCCTATCCAGTGAATGAATATAGATGATGGCCCAACAAGTCCTGTGGCGAAGTGAAGAAAGAAATAGTGAGGTAGAACTACAGTAGAGAAGGAAATAACTTCCATTAAAAAACACATTACTGCGCTGCTACATTTTTGAGTTTTTATGCTCAATTAGTCCTTGGCTTCAGCCACTCCAAGGTTGACTTATAACCCCTACTATCTTAGGTCAACCTATTTATAAGTAAATGATAACAAATTCAACAGACAGGCTATAATCTGTGCAACATTTACTAGAATGTGTCATGTGCCACTGCATGATCTTCCAATCTCAAAGAACAGACCAAATATTACTCTGACAAAACTGAAACTCAGACTCCAAACCAATTGGCTTCATTTACATATGGTAGATGAATTAACATTAAATAGTACAACATAGTGAATCGCAAATTTCTCTCTTCCGTACATTGAAAAATAAAAATTCCATCACCTTCTGTCTAAGCATTGACAATTAAACATCAAATCATTCCTTAAGCTATGAAATAAATTAACAAGTGAATCCAGCTAATCTCTTCCAAATCAAGAATAAAAACTATCAGATGCTTTCAAAACTGACATTTGTTCGCCACCCCGAGTTGCCCTTGAACTGATTGGCATACTAGGCCATTTCAGAGGGCAGACAGTGTCTGAAGTGAAAACATGATAAAGGAGGGGCAGTGTTGGGGGAGAGAGAAAAGGTGGGAGAAGTTGAGAAATATGTGTTTCAACAGCTATAGCTTGTACGATAAGAAAGAAGTGGAATAAAACAAGGGAAATTAAGTATTCCCTTATCATTAACACCTCTCGACCTGGCAGTGGTCACAGCTTATATCTATTCTCCTGATGGCCAAAACACTTATTTCCACAGGGTTTAATGGGCATTGATGGATTTGTCCATCCTTGCCCACTGCCTCCTGCTACCTTGCCTTGTTTTCCTATAAGAAAGAGAGATATGCTACAGTGCGTGTCCTGCAAAATGTTCAGGCGATCTAGCTGTCATCGTTGAATAGTTGTCAGTTCATGTGAGCTGTGGGTGGAGGCAAATAGATATAGTTAAAGATTGAAAACTGATTACAGATTTGTGTTGGGGGTGTAGGGAATTGATAGCAAATGATGATAGTGACACACTGGAAGGATATGGCAATTTTTCAATGAACTCATCACCTTAACACCCTGTAACACATTTATAAACTTCTTTCTGCACCACTCCCATGTTCTTGGTATTATCATAAGCTGCTATATCTTCACAGTTCCCCCAAGTTTATGGGGCCCATCCCCCACTGGAGGAACAGAATGAGCTGAATTTTCCCATTTTTCAGTTAATGAATTTTGATGTGTGAGATTTGTGGCACACAGATCACCATGGAGCAACTTTGGTCACACAATCTTCCACACTTAACCTCATAGGCACCCTTCCCATGGAATCACACAGCAGAAGAGGTGGGCGTACTCACTACTACTGGGAATTTGCAGCATTCACCCCAGTATGAGGGGAGTCAGCAGTGTAGCAGTAATGTCACTGGACTAGTAATCCTGAGCCCCTAATGTTCTGGGGACATGGATTCAAAAACTTACATGGCAAATGGTGAGATTTGAATTCAATAAAGCTTTGAACTAAACAAAAGGTTGCTTACTGTTGATTGTCATAAACACCCAACTTTTTGCTACTGTCCTTTAGGAAAGGAAATCTGCCATACTTACCTGGTCTAGTGTATATGTGACTCCAGACCCACAGCAAAATGATGCCACTCGGAAACTGGAGGAGAAGTACCTCATATTTCACCTTGGGAGCCTACAGCCCAATGGCCTAGTGGATTTTACCAGTTTCAAAATCTTCCCACCCCCAGCCTCATCCCATGATCAACCCTCCCTCTCATCCCCGCCTCCTTGACCTGACACAATCTGTCCATCTTCTCTCCCACTTATCTGCCCCTCCTACCTCACTGACCAATCGCGACCACTGCCTACCTGCACTCACCTATCACCATCCCACCTACCTTCTCCAGCTCCACTCCTCCTCTCTCTATTTATTTCTGAGCTCGCCTTCCCCTCCCCACTTCTGAAGAAGGGTCCCAACCTGAAAGGTCAGCTTTCCTGTTCCTTTGAAGCTGCCTGACCTGCTGTGTTCCTCCAGCTCCACACTTTGTTATAATGTCTTCAATCTGTTTGAAGAGAAAATGCTCAGTTTGTTTGGAGAAGAACAACCACACAATTGGAAATAGAGAGACCTCAATGACATTTATAGAGAGGAAAAGACTCCCTAAATGTTCCTCTTAGGATTATACAGATTTGCCCAGCCCCTTCAACTCCCCTTGCCTTTTATTGCCAAAACCTCAAGTCCAAGTGGACGAGGATGAGCCTGTTTTTGGGCAGGACACTGTCAACAGGACTGGGCTCTCTAGATCCAACCAGCCCTAGGGACAACTCCCAAGTCTTCCAAACCAACTGGGCCTCAATTGATCAGGTTCCACCATCTCAGCTGTGGAAGGTGGACCTGTACGTAGGCATTGTGAGAGGGAGAAAGAGAAAAATCTACTAAGCGTGCATAGATAGCATGTGTAACACATAGTATTTAAAAATCCTGCACTTTAGCAAATATATACTCACTGACACTCTTAAAATGATTGTTCTGGTATCATTTTTACTGTTGTACCTGTACAGCTGCACCATGTGAGAAGCTGCACCATGTGAGAGATGAGCAGCCTCTTCAGACATCCCAAGGATGAACAAAGTTGTAACACCCAAGTGTCGCTCATCTCTCACAAACAATTAAATTCTTGACTGCAGACAGCCTAAGGTGTCATGGATCCATGAAATGTCACAACAGCCAAGATGTTGTTGTTTAATGTGGATAACACTGAGGGTAAATAGAGTGTGCAGGGATTATGCTAAGGCCAAGCCTGGACATATAATTTCACAATTATATCCTTGTGAATGAACCAATAGAATCAGTGGTGATTCTACACAACATAGAGTGTAGGAGCTGTTCAAGGGCGAGCAGTGCCATTCAAGACTAAGAGATATACAATGATCAGCTCATATGTCCACCCTCCCTCATGAACAGTAGACTGCCAAGAAAGGTTTGACAAAGCATTGCTTCTCACAGCTTCAACACTATCCTACAGGTTGGAGGGTGATTGATAATGAAAGGGTCAAAAGGAAATTCTTCAGGAATCCTGTCAACCTGGTGCCTATGGCCAGAGATTTCCCAGCAAACCACTTTGACATTGATATCCTGAGGTCAGTTTTTGCATTTACATGACCTTAGCTCCAAGCAATGTTGATTCTGATCTCACTGACTGCTGTTTCTTTCCAACTGGTTAGAAATACTTAGGTTACTCACCATGTTATGAAAAAATCTTACACAATTAAATGAAGTCCAAACCCAGCTCATTCTTCCTAAAGTTAGCTTCATCAAGGTTTTCTCTGGCTTCTTGCTCTTGATGATCCATTGTTCTGCCTTGTTGCCTTGGATGGATCTCTTCATTAATGTCTTGATCCTTACTCTCAGAAGGTTGCTGCTGATCGCCATTTCTTTTGCATCCAGGATATCCCATTCTGTGTTCTCCAGTTGTGAAGGACACGGTATGCCACAGTGTTGCAGCACGCTCTTTCTGGGACATACTGTTGAGGCAGAAGGACACAGGTAACAAAGCCTCATCTTAAGCAGAACTATGGTCTGTTCCACAAAGGCTGTGGCGGAGAGCATGTATCTTCATTCTGCATCAGTCTGAGGATTTCATAAAGGTGTCATCAGTCTTCTCTCCCAGCACTCATCTCTTATATGGCATAAGGACTTTGGAAGAGGCAGGAACCAGTGAGTTCTCTGGTATGTAAGAATCGTAAGACCATCAGAAATAAGAACAGGAATAGGCCGCTTAGCCTCCCAAACCTGCTCCACCATTCAAAGGATCATGTCTGATATGATATTCTTCACATCCACTTTCCCACATTTTCCCCTTAACCTTTGATTCCCCTGCTGTTCTAGAACCTATCTCAGATTTAAATAAACACTAAGACTGCCACACTAACTCTCTTTGGCAAGGAGCTCCAAAGATTTACAACCCTCTGAGAGAAGAAATTCCTCCCCATCACTGATAAATTGACACCTCTTTATTCTGAGACTATGCCCTCTGGTCCTAGACACCCTCATGAAGGGAAATAGCCTCTCAGCATTTACCCTGTCAAGCCCCTTAAGAATCCTATACATTTCTGATACATGCTGATGACACAAAGCTGGGTGGCAGTGTGAAATGTGAGGAGGATGTTATGAGAATACAGGGTGACTTGGACAGGCTAGGTGAGTGGGCGGATGCATGGCAGATGCAGTTTAATGTGGACAAATGTGAGGTTATCCACTTTGGTGGCAAGAACAGGAAGGCAGATTACTACCTAAATGGAGCCAAGTTAGGTAAAGGTGAAGTACAATGAGATCTAGGTTTTCTTGTACATCAGTATATGAAAGCAAGCATGCAGGAACAGCAGGCAGTGAAGAAAGCTAAAGGCATGCTGGCCTTCATAACAAGAAGAATTGAGTATAGGAGCAAAGAGGTCCTTCTACAGCTGTACAGGGCCCTGGTGAGACCGCACCTGGAGTATTGTGTGCAGTTTTGGTCTCCAAATTTGAGGAAGGACATTCTTGCTATTGAGGGAGTGCAGCATAGGTTCATGAGGTTAATTCCCGGAATGGCGGGACTATCATATGTTGAAAGATTGGAGCGACTGGGCTTGTATACACTTGAGTTTAGAAGGATGAGAGGGATTTGATTGAGACGTATAAGATTATTAAGGGATTGGACACTCTGGAGGCAGGGAGCATGTTTCCGCTGATGGGTGAGTCCAGAACCAGAGGACACAGTTTAAAAATAAGGGGTAGGCCATTTAGAACAGAGTTGAGGAAAAATTTCTTCACCCAGAGAGTGGTGGATATATGGAATGCTCTGCCCCAGAAGGCAGTGGAGGCCAAGTCTCTGGATACTTTCAAGAAAGAGATGGATAGAGTTCTTATAGATAATGGAATCAAGGATTATGGGGATAAGGCAGAAACAGGATACTGATTGTGGATGATCAGCCACGATCATAATGAATGGGGGTGCTGGCTCAAAGGGCCGAATGGCCTATGCCTGCTCCTATTGTCTGTTGTCTATTGTCTATTGTCTATTGCCTATTTCAATGGTCATCATAATGAACCTTCTCTGAACTGCTTTCAATGAAATAATATCTTTTCTAAATAAGGGAACCAAAACTGCTCACAGTACACCAAATATGATCTCACAGTAGCTTGTACAGTAACAGTAAGATTTCCCTACTCTTCCACTCCGACCTCCTTGAAATAATAGGCAATATTCCATTAGCCTTTCTGATGCACTTATACATGAGCTTTTCACGTTTACTGCACAAATATCAGCAAGTCCCTTTATGTTGCAGCTTTCTGTAGCTTTTCTCCATTTAAATACTGTTCTGTTCTTTTGTTCTCCCTTCGAACAACTTTGCATTTGCCCATATTATACTCCATTTGCCAACTTTTTGCCCATTTACTTAACCTATTGATATCTCTCTCTGTAACTGTTGGCGTCCCTCTCACAACTGACATTTTTGTTTATTTTCGTTTCATCTACAAATTTAGCTAAAGTACATTCACTTCCTTCCTCTGTAAATATATACTATATATATAGTAAACAGTTGTGGTTCCCAGTACTAATCCATGTGGAACCCCACTGGTCACAGGATCCCAACCTGAAAAAAAGCCCCTGAGCCCCACCCACTGTTTCCTTCCCAATTGCCATTTCTCGAACCATGCCAATATAATCCTGCCAAAAGTTTGAGCCTTTATTTTATGACTTAACTTTTTGTGAGGTAAATTGTTGAATGACAGGTCCCAGGATATCTGGAACAGACTTTAATGATTTGACATTGATGGTGTGGTGATGAAAACTTGCAGATCGGTGAAAGGATGCTCTCAAAGCATCATGGGCGCACCTGGGAGAAGACAGCAATCGTGGAAAGACCCACAGCCCAAGCTACTTGACTCCTGGCTTCATGGGAGAAGAATATAAACTGGTGTAATCTGGAAAAAAATGGCATCAGTGCCACCTTAGATGCATTCTTGATCGTGAATTGGGAGGTGCCACATTGGTAATATTTCTTGAAATGAGTCACTGGCATAGAAAATCAGCGCAGCTATGACATTGAAAGTGACCAGAATGCAAATGCCACCCAGTCCTTCTGACTGCAAGTTGTGTACCAGCAAATGATACCATTTAGTATCATAAAATAAGAAAACGTATAGGAGTGGGCAAGGACATCCTTAATCAATGCCTGTACTGTTATTCAGATAGTTGAAAATGACAGTGAGGTCTCAGTCTCATCTTTCATTGACTCCTTTGTAGATCATCACCTGCTGCTTCTCCTCCTGGATGCTGTGTGCTGGCTGCTGGAGGTTACTGTTCCTGGTAGGCTTTCTGATGAAGAAGAAACTACTTTCCCCTTCTATACAGTTTTTTTTTAGAATTGAAGCACAGCCAGAAGGATTCCAGCCATATCAGGAAGTTAACCCAATTTTGTTGATGGAACCCCTGAGCTCTCACATCCATCATACTGAAGCCTCATGTTATGACCTCGCAGAGCAAGGCATGAGGAGTTCCCAAGGAGGCAGATGTCAGGTCTCCACAAAGACCTCAAATGTACATCACTTTATCCAAATGTATGTTGCGCAACCAAAGTTTTCATGCTGATTTGGGGAAATAGAATTCTGCCAGGAAGCCAATAGGACAGCCACTCACAGCTTTGGAGACCATCTCCTTAGGGATAAGGCTGGAATACTTCACTTTGAAGACCAGTTCCTGACTTGCAGTGTCTGAATGACACTGTGTTTAAAAGCAGGACAAGCAGTCATGACGTCCCAGCAGCGACAGATATGATTTAACAATTTCTTGCAAAATTATCAGAAGATTTCCTTATTCTTGTACTCGAATCATATTGCCAGTGATGATTGACTTTTACAAATTTGGCTCCTGTCATGGTGGAACTGGAGATAGTTACAGAATCTCACTGCCTGAATAATATCCATTCACTCTTTATGTAGATGAAAGTAGCATTCAATCCACTGTTGGTGATTTTGACTGGGCATAGAATATTACTCAGGAAATACTTCATATGCTTAAGACTTAGCTTTCTAAGAAGGTAAGAGATCAACATTTCATCTAATGTACAGATCTTCAACAGTGAAGTATTGAAGCCTTTGTTGAAATTAAGTATTCAAACAGATTTTGAAACCACAATCATCTAATCCATAGGCAATCATCCAAGTAATTGAGCCACACAGACTCTTGTGTGCAAAGTCAACGTACAACACCACTCAGATGTAGGAGTTTACCACTTTAATATGTCAAATAAGAAAATGAACAAAATTACCTGGATCAAAAATTAAAATAGTACATTATTAAATATAAGAGATTAAAAATCGAAGGAAGATGAGGTCAAGAAACTTGGATGGAGAAGTCTGATTAACCTTATATTTAAATTAGATGATTTAACAAATTGGAGAGGCCACTTTGTGGTTTTTCACCTATTAGATAATCGTTTTAATCCCTTCTTCCTTTTAATTTGGTTTTCCTTTTCAATTAGCACACTGAATCTACGATCAGTGCTTTCCATTCAAACTGAACAAATATGTTTAGGACTGTCTGGGATAGCTTTGGGTGATGAATTTGCAGGTTGGTTTTACTAACAAATTTATTTGGTATTTTTCAAAAGTCGTAACCTCCACAAAGACTCTGAACTGGTCCGACTTTCGGTCTTTAAGCATCCACGAGGGCCTCAGCTCCACTTACATATTCAATGACAATGAGCTGAATCTCACAATATTTTGACAAAGTGTCAAATTCTTCAGGTTTCATGGACATTTTCTCTCAATGAGGCCTCGTGAGTTTTTATCATGCGATTGTCCCAAATCTGCCTCATTAACTACCTACCACACTCCTAAGGTGCACTTCTCATCCAATGCTGGCCCAATTCTACCAATAACTATATTCAGAAGAACACACCACTGCCTGGGTTTCCTATCATATGAGAGCATCCCAGGTGTTAGCTACATATTTAAAATGCCATTGTGTACCTAGTCGAGCACTGGTAGCCCAGAGCAGCCCTGCATAGTCCCACATACATTTCCTGGACATAAAAGACAAAGAAAAAATTGACAGTGCAAAAGTGGATCAAATATGGTGTGGAGGGGCTGGTATGTGGCAGGTGCTAACATCTGTGAACATGAGATTCATGTGGTCACTGCCTATGGAGCATACCCTGAGATGTTAGTGTCGAGAGTTCAAGCCGAAAGTCTGGAGTGCAAGTGCAGAGTACCTGCTCTGACTTTCATGTTGAGGATTCTCAGTGTCTAATTTCTATCGAGCAGGTGGTAGCATGTGAGCCTGCAAATCAATGAGACAAGGTTTGGGAGTAATGAGGGAGATAATGAATGATAATCCCTGTTAATAGGCCAGTTGCAATTCACATGTGAGAATTCCATCTCGAAGCCTGAAACTTTATTGGAATATATGACTTGTTGCTCCCAACATCAAGAAAGGCCTTGCTTGAACTGTGTGGCAATTCTCCCACATTTCTCACCATAGCCCACATCATTCAACTGCTTGGAAGATTCCACCCAAAGCGACCTGTTCCACTGGAGCTCACATCTTAAGCAATTTAGCATGGCCAACCACCTAGCTTGTAGATCTTTGGACCGTGGGAGGAAACCAGAGCATCCAGAGGAAACCCACGCAGACACGGGGACAATGTGCAAACTCCACACAGACAGTTGTCCAAAGGTGGAATCAAACCCTGGTGCTATGAGGCAGCAGTGCTAGCCACTGTGCCACCATAATCCAAAGTGTTAGATGGTATGAATAAAGTGTCAACAGCTGATTAACATGCGAAGGGATATCCTGTAATACGATTAAATGATAAATCTAGATCAGTATCTCTGCCTCCCCCATCGTGCTTCTGAAATACAAAACCTCAGTTCTTGATTTGTCCTCAAAGCCATTTGGCCATAAGTACTGATCACACAGAAAATTGAGGAAAGAAATCCAAGATAAGTGCTTCAGAATTCAGTATATGACTGTAAAATCAATTCTTCCTTACCTTAGTTTTAAATGAAGTGAATGCTTTGTTAAATCTGATATGAGTCAACTCGGCTAAAAGTTTTTGGACATGATCCCAGAAATTTCAGTCACAGCACATCTGCAAATAGCGCCTGAGTCTTGGTTGAAAGGGTCCATGTGATGGTCTCTCATTTGCATGAGGTTTTACCTCTACGGTAATTATGATGATAGCTGCTTGCCCTACACTGCTAGCTCTCGCAGCCACTAACTGCCCCTTCTATCTCCCTCTCCACCATCTCAACTCTCTATCTTTCTA
This sequence comes from Ginglymostoma cirratum, assembly GCA_024137785.1. Classification (NCBI taxonomy): domain Eukaryota; kingdom Metazoa; phylum Chordata; class Chondrichthyes; order Orectolobiformes; family Ginglymostomatidae; genus Ginglymostoma; species Ginglymostoma cirratum. The sequence continues at coordinate 40,711,659 of JAHRHZ010000266.1, forward strand.
TTGATAACCAAACTGTTGAAAATAAAGGTTGACCGGTTTAAAAAGTTCAAGTGAATTCTGTTGCCTGTCCTCCACTCGCTCCCAGCATGACAGGTGTTGATCTGCTTTGTTCACATTTGTGATAGATTAGTAAGACTGATGTTTGTTGTTCTTCCTACCTTCTGAAGGTAGGAGTTTGAGAATTTTGACCCAGTGAGACTAAAGTAATGGTGAAGTCAGGGTTGTGTATGTCTTGGAGGGCTTCTTGAACGTGATGTTGTTCCCTGGAGTGTTTGATTCTTCAGCTGCTTATTGTTTGATTATGTGTGTCTGTTGACTGCGTTCTATGTATGATTGGTTAAGTCTAGATGTGATCACTTAGAGGAGAGGGGGGCTCTGGGAAAAACTGCTGCAAGCAGACATTTTGGAGCATGGTAAATACAGCTTCTCCATGCATGGTCCACCTTCTCTGAAGCATAAACATCATTAGATGTAGGCATTGCTGGCCAGGCCAGCATTTATTGCCCCTCCCAAATTGCCCAGACGCCAGTAAGGAATTGATCCTATTCTTGTGGATTCAGAGTCATAAGTAGGCTGTAACAAGTAAGGATGTCCTTGACTAAAGAACATTGGTAAGCTAGATGGGTTTTTACGACAATCAACTGTGGTTACATAGTTATCATTGGCTAACTATTTGCTATTGTAGATTTTTATTGAGTTCAGATTTAATTACCTGTTATGGTAAAGTTCAAACCCATGTTCCTGGACATGGGGTTCTGGATTACTAGTCCAGTGGCATTACCTTTATACCACTGCCTCCTCCACACTTGGACTTCTAAGTAGTAGGGGTCATGAGTTTAGAAGGCACTGTTGGTTGTGCTGCTACTTTCTGTTGGTGGTGAACAAAGTACACGTTTAAGATGGTGAATGGGGGGGTTAATCAACCAAGCTGTATTTACCTGGATGGTCTTAAACTTATTGAGTGTTGTCAGAGCTGCACCCATCTAGGCAAGTGAAAAGTATCCCATCACATTCCTGACTTATGCTTTGTAGGTGGTGAATAGGTATTGGGGAGACAGCAGATAATTTATTTGCTGCAGGGTTCCTTTTCTCTGACCTGCTCTTGCAGCTGTAGTATTTGTACAGCTGATCTAGTTCAGTTTCTGGTCAACCATACCTCAGGATCACCAGTGAGGTGAATTAGAACTCCTCCAGAGGTCCTCAGAATCACAGATGCCAATCTTCAGCCAACTTGATTCACTCTATGTTGTTAACAAGAAATAGATAAGGCACTGGATACCACAAAGGTTATGGGGCCTGACAAAAATTCAGCAACAAAGCCTATGTTCCAGAAATTTCAAGGCCCTGGCCAAGGTGTCTCTGTACAGTGACAATGCTCACATGTAACCTGATAATATGGAAAATTTCCCAGGTGTGTTGTACATGTAAAAAGCAGGGCAAATTCAATCTCACCCATTACTGCCCCTTCAGGCTATTCTCAATCATCAACAGTGCTGTCAAGCAGCACTTGCTTCGCAATAACTGTTCTCTGATGATCAGATAGGCTCCATCCGAGCCACTCAGCACAAGCTTAGCTCCAATACAGACAAAAGAGCTGAATTACTTGGGTGAGGGGAGAGTGGCTGCCCTTGACATCAAGGCTACAGTTGACCAGTGTGGCATCAAGAAGCCAATGATTATACAATGTTCAAAGTCAGAAGTCAGACGACACCAGGTTATAGTCCAACATATTTATTTGAAAACACAAGCTTTCAGAGCCTCAGTCCTTCTTCAGGTGTTAGGAATACCACCTCTCTCACTAATACCCTAGTCCAACACCGGCACCTCCACATCATGGTTTTACAATGTGCAGCACCATTTGTTACTCCTCAGATGCTAAAGCAGTCCACGTCCAAATTCAGCAATATCTGGATAACACCGAGGAGTGGGCCAAAAAGTGGCAAGTAAAGTTCATACCAAACAAATGCCAGGAAATCCATCGCCAATAAGAGACAACTTTACCACTGCCTCTTGACATTCAATGGCATTACCATCACTGAATGTTCCACTATCAACATTTTGGAGGTTATCATTGACCAGAAACTGAACTGGACTAGTCACAAAAATACAGTGCTTAGCAGAGCAAATCAGAATCTAGGAATGTTGAAGTGAGTAATTCACCTCCCAATAAATATTCCCGCTAACTTTGTACCACTGCATGACTTCTGACATCCGTGCAACACAATGGCTTCTGAAACCGGAAGCCAATGCATCAGCATGCCAATCGGTGAAACCTCCCAGCAGCTGCATGGCTGTGCAGTTTAGAGGGAACATTTCTCCTGACTCCTCGAAGTCTGTCCACCATGTACAAGTTATAAGTTCAATTGAAGAGTGTGATGGAGCACTCCAAACTTGATTAGATGAGTGCAGCTATCCAATACCAGCGCACAGTTGCAGTAGTGTGCCCAGTTTACAAGAGGCAATGAGTCTTATTCAACAGAACCTTCCAAACTCATGTTCATTTCCTTTGGAAGGGCAAGGGCATGGAAGCACCACCACCAGCAAGTTTTCTCCAAGCCACTCAGCATCCTGACTTGAAAATATATTGCTGTTCCTCCAGTGTTGTTGAGTCAAAATCCCAGAACTCCCTTCCTAATGGTATTGCAGGTCTATCTCAAATGGACTGCTGCAGTTCAAGATTGCAGGTCACCACCTCCTTTTCAAGGGAAGTTAGGGATAGACAATTAGTGCTGGGCCAACCAACGACACCCAAATCTTAGGAATGAAGAAAAGAAATCTAGCGAAGGTAATGCCGTTGAATGTTAAGCGGATGATGATTAGTTTCTTGCTTGGTGGAAATGGGCACCCCATGTAGCACATATTATACTTGTCACTCATCCACCAAGCCTGAATATCGTCTCAATCTTATTGCATGTGGATGCAGATTGACTTGAATCTGACTTCGCATTATGTCATCTAACTCGGCGTGATATTTTCAGCTTTATGCTGAGCCCTTTATGCCCCTGAGAAGTGAAAATCCTTAAAAGGAGAATGCTACTGCATTCCCTTTCTGACATGGTTGGCCTCAAATGGGATAAGGTCTCACAATCAAATGGAAAAATTTGAAATGAGGTTTGGCTGACCATATCCAAGTCTTTTGAATAAATTGCCAGAACTACTGCAGGACACCAGCAGGAAGAAGAAACTTTCTGGCTGAAGTGATTTAGTTACGTTATGATAGGGAAAAAAAAACATGTTATGTAATTTATAAATTTTTAGGATCTAAATAGTATAGCTTACAGAACTAAATCAGTGCTTTATGACCCCCAGTTGTGATTTTAGAAAAGATTGATGGGCAACAAAGCCAATCTAAAGAGAATAGAACAGGCGAATTAAATCCCAAAGAGCCTTAGAACTGTTTGAGCTCATAGACTTGCTTGTCGAGCCGATGTGTTTGGTTGCAGACATTTTGTCACCCTGCTAGGTAACATCATCAATCCACCTCTGGTGAAAGTAGTGTGTCTGGCCTTGTTGTGTCTTCTTGTTGTGGTCTGAGCGGAGGTAACAGCAGATTATGTTTTTTGGTATCCATTTCTTTTAAAAACTCTGTATAAGTGCTTCTGTTCTGATCTGCACAACAAGAAGACACAGTGCGGCCAGACACACTAGTCACCCTACCGTACATCAGAGACATATTAGAGATGATCACAAGACTGCTCAGAGCCGTAGGTATCAGGGTAACTTACAAACCAACAGCCACCCTGCAAATGCTGCTGATGAACGTAAAGGATCCCATACCCACAACCAATAAAACTAACTTAATATACAAAATAGCATGCAATGACTGTGAAAAACATTACAAAGGCCAAACTAGAAGAAAACTGACAATAAGTATACATGAACACCAACTAGCCACCAAGCGACAAGACCAATTCTCACTGGTCTCGGTACACACGGACAAAGAAGGACATGAATTCGATAGGGACAACACATCCATACTAGCGTAAGTCAAACAGAGACATGCCAGGAAATTCCTGGAGGTCTGGCATCCAACCAGAACTCCATCAACAAACACATTGAACTGGACCCGATGTACAAACCACTGAGAAACAGAAACAGAAGTGATACCAACCACTGCAGCAAACCGAGGCATATAAATAACAAGTGGGACAGAACACCAGTACTTCATCAAATGCGGACTGACGATGTTACCTAGCAGGGTGACTAAAGGTCTGCAACCAAACACACCAGCTCGGGGAGCAAGCAAGCCTACAACGTCATCCACAACCTTAGCTGCAAATCTTCTCAAAAACTTTAGTCAGCAGATCTGGCAGCCTCTGTGGAGAGAAAGCAGATATAACATTCCAGCTCCAGTGACCCTTCTTCAGTTCTCCAGCAATTTCTGGTTTTCTTTCAGACTTCCAGCATCTGCAGATATTTATTTTTGTTAGAATTGGTTTGTTACCTCAATTTCACTCAAGCTTTCTTCAATTGAGCCTGTGAAATAAATATATTTAACCAGCAAGTCTAGTTTTACTTTGTTCAAATGTCTATGGTTAATGATACACTGTTTATTTTAAATGTGGTAAGGAGGAAGTTGCCCTGATGGATAAACTGGTTCATTTCCTTCCACATTTTTATCCTAAGTGCCTGAATTACTTAATGGAATTCAGCCAGGTTAAGTAGTGCTTCTGAGGAAGAGGTTAAGAGTGACTGACCCATTCAGTCACACTTTGGAACTTTAATCAGAAAGAAGACATGTATGACATCCTGGTGGAGTGCAGTTTATCCTCAACACTTCTGTAAGCCACTCCATCATAGAGCAAAGTGCTTCCAACAAATTGACTCTGGTACCTTCACACACATCTCTGTGAATGATAATTTGTCCATAACAATGTTTGCAAGTGAAATAAAACAAAGAACTATGGATGTCGAAAATCTGAAACAAAGACAGAAAATGTTGTAGAAACTCAGCAAGACTGACAGCAGTCTCTCCAGTGATTTCTGTTTTTGTTTCAATATCTCCAAGTAGTTGGTTCCAAACTCAGAAAATACGTGTTTCAATGCAGCAACGTATTACGTATTTAGTGATTTTAATCAGATGCTACTTTGATGAACTGAACGCTCATGAGACTGTGTACTTTTACTGATTTTGTTTAATTGAATTTATATTTGTTATATGCTGCTTGATGTAGCTTTGTTATTTGACAATTTCAGTGTAATGGGGTTTGAGGTAGAGAGAAATTCTTTGGAAAGTTTACTTTGATTTTCTGCATGGGCCTTATAGTCTCTTGGAAAAGTTCCACTTTCATCATAGAATCCTTACAGTGTGGAAACAGGCCCTTTGTCCCAACAAGTCCACACTGACCCTTGGAGCATCCCAGCCAGACCCATTCCCCTATAACCCACCTAAGCTACACATCCCTGAACGCTATGGGCAACTTAGCACGGCCAACCCACCTAACTTTCACACCTTTGGACTGTGGGAAGAAACTGGAATACCCAAAGGAAACCCACTCAAGCACAGGGAGAGTGTGCAAACTCCACACAGACAGGCACCTGAGGGTGGAATCAAACCCCAGGTCCCTGGTACTGCAAGGCAACAGTGCTGACCACTGAACCACCATGCCACCCCACAATTTCACAATTTTTAAAATTCATTCATGCGATGTGGGATTTGTGAGTTGGGCCAGCATTCATTGTTCATTACTAACTGCCCGAGATAATATGCTAGAGAGCAGCCTCCTTAACCTGTTGCAGACGTTGGAATGTAGATCTCTCACAATGCTGTTAGGGATGGAGTTCCAAGATTTTCATCTAGTGAGACGGAAGGAACAGCAAAATAGTTCCAATTAAAATGGTGAATGACTTGGAGGGGAACTTAGAGTTGGTAACGTTCTTATACTGCCTTTGTCTTTCTAGCTGGCATGGGTTCTGTTTTTTGAAGTGCTGTCTAAGGTGCCTTGGTGAATTTCTGTAGTGCATCTGCTGCTACTGAGTGATGGTGGTAGAGGGATTGAATACTTGTGGGTGTGATGTCAATCACATGGGCTGCTTTAACCCGGATGGTGTCAAGCTTCTTGAGTGTTTTTAAAGCTGTATTCATCTAAGCAAGTGAGAAATATTTGAAATCACTGCTGAATTGTGCCTTGTAGAGACTGTACAGGCTTTGGGGAGTCAGGAGGTGAGTTATTTGCTGCGGGATGCCGAGTCACTGACCTGCTCTTGTATTAATAGTGGGTATATGGCTAGTCCCATTCACTTTCTGTTCAGTGATTATCGCAGGATGTTGACAGTGGGGTATTCAGCAACGGTATTAAATTGAATGTCAAGGACAATGGTTAGATTCTCCCTAACTGGAGTGAATTAAAATGGTTATTGCCTGGTGTTTGTGTGATACCAATATTATTTGCCACTTGTCGGCCTAAACCTGAATATTGTTCAGGTCTTGTTGCATTTTGACATGGACTGCTTCAGTACTTGAGAAGTCACGAATTTGTCTGAGCATTGTGCAATCATCAACAAACAGGACAAATGCTGACCTTATGACGTAGGGACGGTCATTAATGAAGTTACTGAAGGTGGTTGGACCAAGGACACAAAACAAATATCCTTCCTGAACCAAATTATTTTCCAAATTAAGGTATAGTTTCACTCTGTCTTGCCAATAGAAATTGATAAGGATAAACTTCAAAATGGTGAAAATACTTTGTGAATGAATGATCCCAGATAATAATGGGGACAATTTTCATTTTATATTTGGTGCAATTGGAGCGATAGCAGAGTGAGAATCGCACTAAATATAGTCACTGATATACTACCAGAAAACCTTTTGTAACTTCAAATCAGTTCAGTTCAGGCAACCAACAATTTCTCCTGAAATCACTGGAGACCTAAAAAATGTTAAAGTAAGAGTACTATACCATTATTCATATCGTAGTACTTGTTTTATGTGAATCAGCACTTTTGCCATTGCTTCCTTAACCCACTTGCAAATTATGGAAAGTACAGTGAGACAGCCATTTGCAGTGTTACTTAGAGGCTTGATAACTTGCAGTTAGGGAAGCTTTAAGTGAGCCTGGCAATGATTTTTTCTTCATTAGCTTTGGAGCTTAAGTTCAGCCTTAGCTCAGCAGTCGCCTTCTCAGCTCAAAGTCAGAAGGTCACAAGTTCAAGCCTCACTTCAGGAGCTTAAGTACATAATCTAGGCTGACACTCCAGTGCTGTCTTAAGGGAGTTTTGCCCCATTGGGTGGGGGCTGCTATTTTTCAGATAAGTCAAATCTGCCCTTTCAGGTAGATGTAAATGATTTCAAAGAAGATTAGAGGAGTTTGCTCAGTTTACTGACCAATATTTATCCCTCAACCAATGAATTGTCCGTGGTTATTATCTCATTGCTATTTGTGGGACCTGGTTGTGTGAAATTTAACTCCTGCATTGATGAAAGTGACTGCAATTAAAGTGTGATTCAATGGCAGAAATCCTTTGAGTTAAGCTGAGGTTGTGAAATTAACTAAATAAATTCATGATCTTTGTTTTTTTTTATTTTTAACCCTTTAAGATGCCCTTATGGTAAATTCCTTGTTGTTCAGTTTGTATTTTATGTTTCATTGTCAAATCAATCACCCACAACCTGGTGTTTACAACTTTCTCTTTAAAGTGCTGATGCAGGCCCATGTATTGTCGACCAGATTTCAGACATTCCACCACCAACCCAAATGGTGAGCTGTCTATAATTTTTAACAATAGCATCTGAACACTCAAAATTAAATGCGGCCTGATTACAAAATATACCAGAACTACAATCGTGGTGGTAAGATGAGCAGGGTAGGTTCATTATGTATCATTGCCTGGACAGGAAATGAGTACAAATGCATTGTGTCCCAACTGTGCAGTAATAAGCTGTGAGAGAAATAGTATTGTTCTGCAAGTTCTAAACAATGTTATTGTACTTATTCACTTAAAACTAATTTGATCCTTTGTGTGACACAGTCAGCTCCTACATCCATGTGAATCTTTGCCATGGCATCATTCTTAAGTCTTTCCAATCAGGCTTTTGCCTTGCAAAAATGATCTGTTTGTAACTGTGGTACAAACCCTTTGTCATCCTTCTTGACCTCTTTTCAACCTTTGACAGGGTCAACAATGTCAATTTCTTCCAACATTTCGTCCATTGTCTATCTCAATGGGTCTGGCAAGCCTCTATTCCAACCTTACCTATCCCTTATAACCAGATCTTTTGCATAAATTGCTTCTCCTCTTTCCCCACACATTCGAATCCTCCAAGGTTCTATTATTGGCTCACTCCTCTTCTTAAGTTAAATCCCTCCCTCTTTGATGACATCTTCTGGAGACTTCAGCTCCAACTTGTACACTGACAACATCCAGCTCCACCACCTGTCTCAAACAACTGCATCTGTGTTGTCAGGCTGACTGTCCAAAATCTAGCCCTTGAAGAGCTACAGTTTAAATATTAGGAAATCCAAAATTATTATTTTCATTCCCTGCTGCAAACTGCATACATTCTCCGAGGATTGATCTCCCTGCCAGTAATTGTCACAGGTAAAAACACTTTTTGCAAGATTTGATGCTATATTTGCCTTCAAGGTGAGCTTTCAAACTTATGTGCTATTTTTCACTAAGATCAACAACTTCAACTTCCATTTTTACCTTCGGGTGAGATGTCTTGAGAGACTTTCCATGTTAAAATCATTATTAATTTCAGGTTGTTACTTTTGTTGTTGATCAACATTCCTCTCCAAAATCCACAATATGACTGCAATAAAAAAATTAGAACAGGAAATGTTCAACTTGGTTCAACCAAAAAATTCTACTTAAAATACCTCAGCTTCCTAACGCAGAAATTTAAATGGCTGAATAAATATGAATATAACCAAGAGCTTCTAATTCTGTACTCAAAGGGAAACAGATGAGGTTTAGTGTTCCTAAGATCAGCAAAGGCCCAAAGCACTGTGGGAACTCCAAACATGGAAGAAGCCAGTATTATCTCAATTCAAAATGAGTGTTTTCTTAAAAATTGGCCTCCTCCCCAATAATTTGCAGAATTATAGAATCCCTACAGTGTGGAAGCAGGCAAATCAGCCCCTATAGTCCACACCGACCTTCCAAAAAGCATCCCACCCAGACCCACTCCCTACCCAACCCCTGTAACCCTGCATTTTCCCATGGCTAATCAACCTAATCTGAACATCCCTGGACACTACGGGCAATTTAGTGTAACTAATCCACCTAACCTGCACATCTTTGGATTGTGGGAGGAAACCAGAGCACCTGAAGGAAACCCATGCAGAGCCAGGGAAACTGTGCATTTTATACCTTATTAATGTGCTATTAATCAGAAATGCTGCATTAGTTTGAAGAGTTCCTATGTTTCATACAATTACATTGTACTTCCTACAAATAATGCTATGGGGTTATAAAAGTAAACATCCAAGTAGTGAGACTCCAGGACGTCACAAAGATGAGAGTGCATATTGTTGAAGGAGAGTTTGTGCAGATTCAGCAGAGTCTGGTTCACATCCTTCTGCATCTGCAAATCTCTCTGCATTGCATCCAGACCATTGCTTCACTCTTCCTCCTCTATAATATCACTCTTATAAGTCATCCTCTCAATTTATCTATCACTTGTACAAATACATGGAATTCCAAACATGATGTAAAATCATACCATCATGAATACATGCAACTCACAGAAACTGGTTAAGGTCTTTGGTGATATATCTATTATGGGAGTGCCTCACAAGGCTATTTTATTCTGGTTAATCTGCTTTGACCATTCATAGGTCACTATTTCTGGGCAAGGGAATTAATTACATCCAATAAATCTATCTTCCTGTGTCAGTTATGGTAGATTTATATACTTACAATAGAAATATCTATTTTAACATTTCTGAAGTCATTAAACAATATGACACAACCTTAAAACTTTACTACCCTGAAATCTGATGAAAATTTCTCACAACTACAATGTGGGTACTTTGTTCTCTTTTTGTATAACTGAATCATGATTGTTTTATATGAAGCTCACAAGAGACAATCATGATTTGATATACAATGTTGATATACAATATGCTGTGTGGATTCAGTGCTAGTAATGTCAGGTATAGAGACCATACACCCCACAGACCACATCAATCAGCATATCCCTTTAGCTGTTTGCAACATGCAAGATGCTGACTTAGCCAACCAGGCTGTGCTTGACATACTTGCAACACAGTATCCAACATTCAGTGTAGTTTTGCAATTGGGATGACATTTGTTGGATAATCCTGAACGTGCAAAGAATTATGCTGTCAACCAAATTAGGATTGTCAATCAGGTTTGCAGTATGGTATATTTGCATATACTGGAAGTTACATGTATTAATATGTTGGGCACTGTACTTTGCAGACAGAAAGAATGTGTAATCACACTGCTCCTGATTCAATTCAGCAAAATTAATGAGTCATTTGTTGGTCCATTTTTTGGGGTAATGCCCTTGCTAACTAGAGTCAAGCTACTTTGATTAAAATTTAAATATGTCTGACTGTTAAACATCAATCATCATTAACTGGTACATTCTCCATGGCAAAGCCTCAACCAAATAGAGTACATTGTCCAACCAATGAGCACTCATCTCCCACTCAGTATAGATGTTTGGTTTTTTCCTTGTCTAGACACTAGATGTTCACATAATTGAGATTTTTACACATTAAAAATTACTGAGACTTAACTGAACAATTATCAATTTTTCAGTTCATTGGAAGTTTTGGAGAATTTCAGAAAGAAGTTAAAATAGCTTCTGAAAATATACACGCCACACTGCACAATAATAGAAGAGGATCAGCAGAAGTGAGAGGCTCCGTGATCTGCCATAGGCACAAACTGTTCCCATTGTGGAGAGGTCAAAGACCGGAGAGAGCTGATTTCAATTGATTGGCAAAAGAACCAATGGTGGCTCAAGAAAAAAACAAATTGACACATCAAATGGTTAGTATCTAGTAAGCACTAGCTGAGAGACGAATGGAGCAGATTCAACTGTGGCTTTCAAAGTGCAATCAGGAAGCACCTAAAGGGAAAATATTTGTAGGCTAACAAGGAAAGGGCTGAAAACTGGAAAATAGAGTTACTATTTGATACATCCAAAATAAAAACAACAGACCAACTTCTATGTAACAACTCAATGACACAATGACATTTGGAATTCCATTGTTAAAGGTGTAAAACAAAAGTATTAGGTTGTGATATTCTGTCATTCATTGAACACATCAAGGCAATGTGAAGCTGTTACTTTCAAGGCTAATCAAAGTTTGAAAACAATTTGTAAAACCAGCTTTTAAATGTCAAGTTATGTTGCTGAAAGATCATATTTGGTGGATACAACATACCTTTGAAAATAAACACTGAATATAATTAGTAGGAACCACCAAAGATGACTCTAGAAGTGTACTTATTTGAATTATGAGAAAAATATATGTTTTTTTTTCTTAAGCTTCAATTATGCAATTCGTGGTTTATCATAAAGTAGCAATATTTGGGAAAGTGGGAGGTTTGATTCAGGCTACAGAAAGGGAGGATTGATTCAGCAAAATAGAAATTAGTGGAAAAAGTGTTTGGTGGATTAAATGGAGGACTCAATGTTTCCTTTATTATTAATGTAGATATGCTTTACTCTGGGTTTTATATGAACTATAGTATGTATGAAAGACCAAAGTATTTTTCACATTAATGCCTTAAATCCTACCTTCCAGACCTGATTATCCTATGTGCAATGGTAATTTTAAACTCACAGGCCTTGAATGGATTACGGTGACATTCTGCTCAGCATGCAAGAGCATAGATGAGTAAATCAGTAAACTCAGGATGCAAAGAAAGAATGCACTGGATAGCAGAGTGAGTGAATATATAGCGTCAGTAGTAGGTATAAAGTTGTAGCTGCCATTGGCAAACTCAGTCATTGTTACCTAATTATTATGACAGAGTGGAAGTGAACCATCTCATGGTCACCAGCAGTAACATCATGTTTATGAGTCACAGTATCAAAAGCACCAAGAAAATTTGGTTTTTACTTACTTGCCTTGTGCTTATGTGCCATTAGTATGCTAAACATTATGTTTCTCAACCTTTTTAACACTGTCAATGTTGGACCTTTCAAAATCCCTCAGCACTGATGTGTGTAGTTTCAGCATAGGTTAACACACACACATACAAACACACACACAGGCACAGGCACACACACACCCACAGGTAGGAATAGATTTGACCCTGAGAAGAAATTCTTCACCCAGACAGTGGTGAGCCTATGGAATTTTCTGCCCCAAAAAACAGTTGAAGCCAAAACATTGAGTGAAGTCAAGAAGGAGATAGGTATAGTTCTTATGGCTAAATGAATCACAGGGTTTGGAGTGAAAGCAGGAGCAGGGTAGCTTGTAAGATGATCAGCCATGATCATATTGAATTGTGGAGCAGGCTCAAAGGACTGAATGGACTACTTTTGTTCCTGTTTTTGTCTAGGTTTCTATGACCCCTCAAGATTATGGAACTGTAAATTATTGGGTTCAAGTCAATGGTGAGCAGGGTATGGGCAAGCCGCTCTTCATATTTTATCATTCTATCGAGCAAAACTGTGACCAACAGGGAACAGTAAATTCAAGACCATGGAATATTGTAGCCATTTGGTCATCATACCAATGTCAAGTCTTTGAAAAAGCTTTCTACTCCTCTGTTCTACCCCATGCTTCTATGATTTCCCCCCTTCTAGGATTTATCTTATTCCTTTGTGAATGTTGGCTTGAATCTGCTTCAAAGCCTTTTTGGTTTTATATTCGAGATCATACTTATTGATTATATTAAGAAAATGTCTCATCTCATCGAAGTTCCTTTGCCTTAGTTTCTTTAAATTTGTGTCCTTTGGTTATTGACACCCATGTCCCTGAAAACTACTTCTTTCTTCAGATCCTATCAAAATCCTTCATCATTTTGCACCTCTTTTAACCTTCACTAATCCGAGGAGAACAATCCCCAATTCTCCATTCTCACCATGTAAGAGGTTTTCCTCATTCCTGTTGACATTTTAGTGAACCTTTTCTGTACTCTTCCCCAAAACCTATTCATTTAATTCTTAAGTACCTTTATCATTTGCACTTTTAATACCTAACTTGTCACATAACCTAAATAAATGATGAGATTATAGAATATCACATATATCTCTCCCTGGATACTGACCAGAACTTTAATGCTTGTTATTCTCAAGGCATTCTCAAGACAACCATCTTTCCATAGATTGCATAACTCCTCAGTAGATATTAAATACTGTATATGAAATGAAAATTATAGCTGTTAAAATACAATGAGTTAAAATAAATAGTGATTTTCTGTTATAGAAATGAAATTGTAATACATTTACATTTGGAAGACCTGTATGGTAATTCTGTTACATGAAATATAAAAATTAAAATGTTGCGATAGACATTAATAATATCTAAAATAAAACGTTTAAAATTTAAAAGTTTAGAAAAGGTAAATTGGAAGTATTTAAAGAAAGAAAATTACTGTTAGAATACATAGCAGCTGAGTATAGACATACCACTTACAATATGATTTTTTTCTTTAGCCTATGACGTGACAGCCTCTAAGTACCAGTTAAAGACTTTTGATTTGTGTTTGACAATGTGTCTTAATGCCACTAAGTATTCAGAATATAGTATCTCATTTTAGGAATTTCATGTTGCCTTGGTTCACATGCTTTATCCTAAAATATTTACTTGACAGTCAATTTGAGTTTAAGTAAACTTCTGGCTGTCAGAGAAACATAATGAGTTTGTCATATCTGGGGAAAGATTTACATGAAATCATTGACATAATTTATGTTTTGGTGTTGACCCCAGAGTTGCAAAGCAGCAGGTATGAGTCATCCAATATTTGCCTGCGTGTGGTGAAAAAGAGGGTAAGATGTGATCACAGAATGATTTTCGTTTCCTTGTTGATGTCCCATTTGACCTTATGAAGTGTGTGAAACCAAATCCTTGGTTCAAATTTGTTCTGAGCTTAAAAATCTTTAACGAGATCAGTTACAGGTCAGTAAAAGGAAAGCATTTTTCTTGTCCTGTTTGTTAAAGAAAATACAGTTTACAGCTAGTTCAAGCAGGCAAATTATTTTTTGCTGAGCATTTTTAACAAATTATGGGAAGTTGTCTGAGTGGTAATGAAAAGCTGAATCGGAAACAGAAGCTCTCTGCTAAGACATTGCAACCTTAACTGGGAGGAGGAAAAAGAACACTTGAAAGGAAAATAGTCAAATATGTTGTTATCTAATACATTCTAGAATTAAGAGCATTTTAGAATGTATACTTGGAAACCAGATCTAATAATTATTATTTGCACAGAAACAATAATTTATCCATTGAACATACATTGTATGTGATATTTTCTGTTAATCAGCTGTGGATTGATTAAAATGGATTATAAATTATTCATCAATCATATCACCACCAATCATTAGTAGCACTTAAAATTAACTGAGAAACAACTACAGTTATGCTTTGTACTTTACAACATTACAAGAATCCAATCATTTCTAGATAATGCATAATTAAGTGGTAGGGAATTCAGTCCTCAAACAACTAGTGAAAGGAAGAGAAAGGGTTTGATACGCATTCCCAATAGGAAAGGAGAAATCATTGGAGAAATCTGTCCGACACATGGATTCCCCTTAAAAAAAGAGTAACTGTTCAGTATGTTATCTATATGCATTTATTAAAGTAATCATTTCAAATCACTCCAGCTGAACTTAGTTTCATTTTAACTGTAATAAAACTGTGTAGTAACATACCTCAGAATATGCTTCTATTAATCAGACTGTGCATATAAGATGTACAAAAATAAATCTTCCTTTACTGTGACATTAGCTCAAAATCTTCATTACATTTAAAAGCTGAGCTGGCTCACAGAAAGTAACTGACTACTTGAACAATGTCTTGCGATCTACATATTTTATGATTCATAAAGTACTGAAAAAAATTGAATTTTCTTAGTAATGGTTAACTTGAATAATTAAAATGGTGACAGCCACTCAAATGATGATAATATTTAGCATGTTAACAGAAAATATTTATTTTTCAATTTAAATAATTTCAGATATCCTTATGCTAGATTTTTTCAGCTCCTCTGTCTCCCATTTCAGCAGCTTTTTCCTTTACTTGTTTGTACATTATTTTCCTTGGCTGTGGTCTTTTTTCCATTATGACGTGTTTGTGTTTCAAACAATCCCTGCTTCCTACTTGTCATAGTAGGCTTATTGACATTTCCGATCCCAGCACCCTCTGCCCTCTATATACCCTGCGTATTCTCCATTTAATTAACAATACCCTGAACTTCACGACTCACTATTTTTCCGAAATAAGGCATTTCCTATCTCATTTCCCTTCACAGAAGACATTTTTGGACAGGCTCCTGAAAAAATTTCTAGCATTAAATTGTGCCCAGTCCAGCATAGATTTCCAACTGGGCACAAGTCCAGCTGTGTTTCATCAATCCAGCCTTTCTGCCTGTGCTAGAGGAGTACAGTTGGCTTTGTAAATCATGTTCATTACTCACTTAACATTCGTATCGGGCCAGGCCAGTGGTGACATAGTTGGTGGTGCTTGTCCCCCGTGGCGACAGCTCTGAGCTTCATGTTTTCAAACATGTTGTGAGAGGTTGCTGTGCTCTGAAGTGAAACTTAGAACATCCCCTAAATTACAAGTCAAAAAGGCTGCAGTGGCGTCAAGAAGAAAGTGCTGTTGACTCAGCATGCTTTCTGCCAGCAAGGTTACACTTTTCAGTCTTACCTTCCAATTTCCTAATGCCCTCTCACTTCCATTTTCCAACAGGTTTGGTTGAAATAAGCAATATGATCTCATCTGATATTGAGCGTTGTGGTACTAGCGGACTCCTGTGAGATTTCCTGCTTTGTTTCACAAGGGCAAAACAAATATTGTACATGATGAACATTTTGAGCAACCATTGTCAGAGTTGTGGTTCTTAACCCTTTAACACCACCATGTAACCAGTGCTATGAAAGCAAATTATTGCAAAACCATTTATAATAATGTTAGTTGCTGTAGCAAACAATATTATGCGAGGAGTTTGACTGTAACCGGATCCAGCTCATTGCATTTTATTTACTGGCATTTTAACGAAATAAAGAAAGCACAGAGTTCAAGTTCAGTTACAGTAAATGGTCAGCTTAACATGACATTACTGCATTCTTGGCAGTAATTCAAAGAATGATTCAATGAATGTTATTCAAAGAAACTGCAGCATTCTCTTTTTCAACTTTTCAATCTGCCCCTGAAACTAGCTAGATATTTCATTAAACTGTTAGCAATTTTGAAACTGATGATTTCCACTGTCACTTACCCATTACCTTTCTTTGTGCTGTTTATAAACTATTAAAACTCTAATTTCTTCCACATCTGAGAGAAGGTCATTGATTTGAAACATTAACTTATTCTCTCTCCATTGGTTCTACCTGGCTGCTGAGTGTTTCGAAAATTTTCAGGTTTGAATGAATGCTTTACAACCAGCAAATTAATAGCATGCATTAATTATATACTTTCTAATGATGTACAATTATTATTCAGTAGCTCACCACAAGTGGGTGATCATTCTATAATAATAGGAATATAATGTGCTGATTTTACTCGTTTATTTGCATGTCTTCAGGGGTTGTAGACATTTATCGTTATAAACAAAAATTAACAATAAAAATATAAAAACAGAAGTTGCTGGAGATATTCAGCAGGGAAGCTAAAATTTGTGGAGGGAGAGGGCATGCTGGTGGCAGTGGCTCTCTGCATTTGATGGAAAGTTTAGGCAACCCCTCCATGTCCATTGTGCACATTTCCAACCCTATTCAGTGTCAATCAGGTACTTAACCAGTTAATGTGAGGGTCCTCATTCAAGTCAGAGTGCATATCTCATCTCCAAGAGCTGACAGCCAATCACAGATTACCAGGTCTACAATACCAGCAGCCCCACCTGAAGTTGGCACTGTAAAGGGCCAAAGCTGCGTGATCTTCTAACTCACCAAAGCCAGAATGCAACTTCCAATAATGGTGGGAGGGGGATAATTTTAAAAGGAAGCAGGAGCTTTCACTCATGGGAGATGGGCTTGGCATGCCCAAGTAAGAGAACACCCCCATCAGGTGACAGGCATATCACCAGAGTTTAGAAAGATAGGAGCATGAGTAGGCCATTCACCCCATGGAAACTGCCCTGCCATTCTAGATCATGACTCATCATTAGCTCAATGCCAATTTGCTGCAATATCTCTCTATCCCTTAGTGGCATTAGTGTTCAGAAGCCATCAATTTCTGCCTTGAACCTGCTCAATGAGTAATCTTCCATAGCTCACTGAAGTCGAGAATTCTAAAATTTACCAGACAGGTTTCTCACCTTATGTGGCTGCCATTTCTAATTGGTTAATGACCAGCAGCGGTGGCAAGAGGCATATATTTGGTCCTTAATAGTCTCGTGTGGAGCTGAAGGAACACAGCAGGCCAGGCAGCATAAGAGGAGCAGGAAAGATGATGTTTCGTTTCGGGACCGTGTCCCAACTTGAAACATCAGTTTTCCTGCTCCTCTGATGCTACCTGGCCTGCTGTGCTCCTCCAGATCCGCACTGTGTTATGTCTGACTCCAGCATCGGCAGTTCTTACTATCCCTTAATAACCTCAGTTGGCTTTCAGGTGGGAAGGTCATCCTCAATCCTTCACATACTGGACTCAAACAAGGGAAGTTTAGAAACCAACAGGGTCGTCATCCATACTTTCCTATTCACTTATATAGGCCCTTTTACTTAACAATCCTCCTCTCAGGGAGAATTAAGTTCAACTCACTGACTTTTCATCTGTATTTCCCATATTTTCTGGTTTTATTCTGTATTTCAGGTCAGATGAAGAGAGCAGTTTGTAAAGCATACCATATCCTGAGATTTATTAATAGGGACATAGAGTACGAGAGCAAAGAGGTGACATTGAACTTGTACATTAGATCTCACCTGGAGTAATGTGTACAGTTTTGGGTGCTAAACTTTAGACCATAGACCTTGAGACATAGGAATGACTTAGGCCATTCAACCAACCAGGTCTTCCCCATGATTCGATCATGACTGGTATATTTCTCAATTCCATTCTCTTGCCTTCTCATCATAACGTTTGATTCCCTTACAATCAAGATCCTATTTATCTCTGTCTTAAATATATTCAATGACTTGGCCTTTACAGCCCTCTGCACAACAAGTTCTACAGATTAACCACCTTCTGTCTGAAGAAATTCATCCACATCTCAGTTCTAAATGGTTGTCCTTTCACACTGACACTATGCCCTCAGGTCCTAGTCTCTCCCAGTCTATGAGTGAAAATATCTTCTCCATGTCCACTCAATCCAGGCCTCTCAGCATTCTGAATATTTCAATCAGATCATCCCCCCACCATCCTTCTAAACCCCATCAACTGCAGAGCCAGAATCTTCGTCTGCTTCTCATATGACAAGCCCTTCATCCCCAGGATCATTCTTGTAAACCTCCTCTGGACCTCCTCCAAAGCCAGCAGATCCTTCCTTAGATATAGGACCCAAAATTGCTCACAATACTCCAAATGAGGACTGACCAGAGCCTTATACAGCTTCAGCAGTGCATGTCTGCTCTTGTAATGAATGCTAATATTGCATTTGCCTTCCCCACATCCTAACGAACCTACATATTAACTTAAGTCCCTTTGTGCTTCAGATTCCGAAAGCCTTTCCCCATTTAAAAAAAGGTCTATATCTCTACTCTTCCTACCTTACACTTTCCCACATTATATTCCATCTGCCACTTCTTTGCCCACTCTCCTAACCTGTCCAAATCCTTCTGCATAGTGCCCGCCTTCTCATTTCTGCCTGTCCCTCCACCTACTTTTGTGTCATCTGCAAACTGAGCAACAACGTCCTCAGTTCCTTCATCCAGATCGTTAATCTATAATACAAATAATTGTGGTCTCAACCCGGACCCCTGCAGAACTCTACTAGTCACTGGCTGCCATCCTGTAAAAATCCTTTCATTCCACTGTTTGCCTTCTGCCAGTAACAGAATCTGTGTTAGAGCCTCAATTATTCACATTATTTATTAATGACTTGAATAATGGAATAGAAAGTCATTTGTTTAAATTTGCTGATGATAGAAAGTTAGTTAGCATTGCAGACAGTGTAGATGATAGCATAACATATAACAAATAGGCAAAACTGTGGAAGATAGAGTTCAGTGTAAGTAAGTGTGAGGTTATCCAATTTGGACAGAAAAAGATTAGAGCAGGGTACTTTAGATAATATGAAGTTAAATTCAACGGAAGTCCAAGTGACTTGGGGGTTCAGACGCATAGCCTGAATATTTACAGGATAATAATCAAAAAAGCTAATGGAATGCTGGCCTTTGTATCTAGAGGGCTGGGGTACAAGTATGCAGTAGTTATGCTCCTGTTATTCAAAGCCCTGGTTAGATCCCATTTGGAGTACTATGAGCAGATATAGGCACTACACATAAGGAAGGATATGTTGGCCTTAGAGGAAGAACAATGTTGATTTATAACAATGATTCCTGGACATCAGAGGTTAAGTTATGAGGAAAGGTTATACAAATTAGGTCTGTTTACTCTAGAATTTAGAAGGTTAAGGGACGATCTAATCAAAGTCTTCAAGATATTAACAGAAAAAGACAGAGTAATTAAAGGTAAGCTATTTCCACATGTTGAGGATTCTAGAATAAGGGGGCATAATGTGAAAATGAGGGCCGGACCATTCAGGGGAGATGTTTGGAAGCACCTCTACAAACAAACGGTGATAGATTTTTGGAACTCTCTTCCAAAGATGGCAACAGATGTTTCTTAAGTTGTTAATTTTAAATGAGATAGATACATTCTTGTTAAGCAAAGATATTAAGGGATATAGGCCAAAAGCAGACATATGGAATTAGGCTACAGATCAGCCATGATTTCATTGAATAGTGGAACAGGCTCAAGGGGCTAAATGGCCTACTCCTATTCCTATGTTCCTGTGCTCCTATGAATGGCAGTAAGCCATGATGCTCATTGGAGAGTTAGTACAGATGTGATGGGCAAAATAGCCTTTTCTGTGTTGAAAAACTTCTGAGAATCTAGCAACTGCAGTTGTTTTTGTATTAGAACAATATAAGAAGTTGGTAATGTCAATATTTTATTGATATTTTGTTTTGTTGATCATGACAACAAATAAAATAACAAGGTAAATACTATATTATGATTCATAAAAGATTTAGTAGCTGCTTGTATAACGCTTTTTCTAGACAGTTAACACAGCCATGTGTAGCTTGAGATTGAACCAGAATTTGCCTCTATTCCTTTAGATAACTGAAATAATTACACCTTAAATATTAATGAATGGAAGCAGAAAGATGCATCAAAATGCACCTGTGAGATAGGTCTTAAGTTCACAATCGGAGGCCAGATATTTGCCACAGAAAGGAAAGTTGTATTCCTCCACTCATGTAAATCTTTTTGTGATCTACTTAACAACAATGTTGATGATACCCTGAATGCTTATCACTGTCCATTTCATTATACCAGTGCATGAAGAAATACTGCCAGACCTGTTGAGTTTCTCCAACACCTTCTGTTTTATTCAGATCTCCAGCATCCAGAGTTCTTTGTTTTCTTTTATTCGAACATATGGCCCTCTGATTGTGAAGTTCTTCAGCTGGGCTCACTACATGAACATTGGAATGATAGAATAACATATAATTTTCTAACCTTTTTTCTAGGGTGACAAGTACACCAAACCACAGTTGATGCAATTAATTTAGGATTAAGGAATAAAACTACTCTGCTTGTCAAAGTGTTGTACAGTAATTATAGTATAAAATACCACATTCAACATATTTTTAATGAAACAAACCTGTGTCTGCACCAATAAACATGAAGGCATGGTACAATAGGTTATGTCTCACCATGTTCTTATTCTATTTGCTGTTAAGAAACAAGGGTTTGCCTGTTTTGAACAGTATGCAACAAGCTTATCATTTGACTTTGAGTTTAAACAAAGGATCTGGCACCATTATGTTCTGCCATTTATTATTCTGCCGTTCACGTTGCCTGGTTTCATGTAAGTGCGAAGACATCATATCCTGGACTTTTAGTCAACTTCTTACAAAACTGAATGCAAACAATCCTTTAAAATGGCTGCTTCAGATCATGTGACCTATGGAGCTTTTACCAATTCAGAAGCAAATGCCTAACTAAATGTGGACATTCACAACCACTTGGGGAATTTGTACATTTTGTTTAAGGGTAGATCAACACAGAAAAAAATATTATAGGTCCCCACTGAGAATGTATTTTGTGGGACAGATAATGGCATAAGTTAGATGATGTATTTTGTGGGACAGATAATGGCATAAGTTAGATGGCTACCCCACAAGCTTCCCACAGCCCCCCGAGCTTACCTGTATAATGCAGAAGGTAGCCAGGTGATGAAATTGATAACCCACACACCATAGCCAAATAAGTAATTGAGGTTCAATTGAGCTTAGTTACCAACATTCCATTCCCCACCCCATGAAATGGTTGTGTGGGCTAGTGGGTGGGAGTGAAATTCTTTTCTTTTGAAAGATGTTGAAAACAGTGGGAAGGAGGGAAGCAAGCATGGGGCTGGATGAACACAGCGGGTCAGGCAGCATCATAGGAGCAGGAAAACTTGACGTTTCGGGCCTAAACCCTTCATAAGAAATGGGGGAGGGGAAGACGGTTCTGAAATAAATAGGGAGAGAGGGGGAGGCGGATAGAGGAGAGG
>JAHRHZ010000266.1:40733577-40787834 GCA_024137785.1 Ginglymostoma cirratum
GGATGCAGTATCTCGGGAAGGAGGGAAGCACCACCTTTTGGAAGGAAAGCCTTTTACCTCTCAGGGACACTGTCTCTGAAAAGTTAGTAGCCCCTTCCTTCCTACCAGCACAAACTTTAAAACCCACCACATAAGCTCCATCCATAAATTGCAAATTAAACACCGCTCAAACCCGTAACCTTACACTGGATCTATCAGGCCTCCTTCAAGGGCCTGCCTGCAGTTCTAGCTGTACCCACTACAGAGGTCTGGTGCTGCTGAGACTGCTAGTTGGCAGTGCCAGAGAGTGGAGCTTTATCTGAAGTCTCACTATCCTTTAATTTCACCTTCCACAGCACTTTATGGTTGTGCAGACATTCTTTGTTAGCCTACCAGCTTGTCTTTTCTCCTAGAGGGTGAGCTGTCCATTCCTGTTAATTTCTGCCCTGTAGATTATGCAAACTGCCAGACTCCTCGCTTCATGCTCGAAAAAAAATGGGCATGTTGAAACTCAATTGGCAACAGAGAAAAGAGAATGGACACGATCAACATTCCATTGATTTATGATAGACTTCCCCGAGTCTAAGTGAATGTCAAAAGTGTGAAATCACAGAACAAACTGGAGATTAAACATGACCACCCAGTGCTGTTATATGGAAAGGACTTTATATCTATTAAAAACCATATTTTCTTTGTTGGTTTAAAATACAACTAAGAGTCATTTACATACAGAACCACTGAAACTGTCGAGACCATCAGTTCCATCATTCTGTGACTCAGATTTGAAAACAAGACCTTCTAGAAATTCAACTATAATGAGCCTCACAGACAACCTCACAGAGAACCTATCACTTCACAAGATCATCACTTCAATATTAAAGTGTCATCTTCACTTAAGCAACCAGACCTGCTGCAGAAAGAAACCAAAGATCATAAATCAGGATGAAGTTACATAATTTGTGAAAGTGTTTTACTTTTACCTGTAACCAATCCACGTGTGTATATCTATGTGATCAAGTTGATACCGTTGCATTATTTTCAGGATAGGTAAGTAAGAATAAATAACCGTCTTCTTTTTTAAAAAAAAACCTATGAAAGCTCGCTGCAGATTGAAATGTAATGAGGCCACACGCTTCATGGGTAAAAGCAGATACATCTCTTTCACAGGAAGTGGGAGAAGGTATTATGTCTGTCCGTGATATTTATTTCATTTGTTAAAACCAGTTGCATTTCTAACATTTCCCCATTCTGACCTAAAGGGCAACTATTTCTCTCTGCACGATTGGTGCTTGATCCATTGTATATTTCCAGAATGTTCTGTTTTCATTTCAAATTTCAGCATCCACAGTATGTGTGTTTTTTACATGTATTTGATGTTCTGTTGAAGTGTATTTGTTAATAGTAGAGAGGTCTGGAGTAAATTCTTTTCCAGAATACATATTTGTGGGAATATAATGCTTGTTCATCCAGGCTACACAGTATATAGTCACATTTCAGTAACGTTGACTGGCCTGTTGAAGCAAATTTCACCATGCGCTACAGGAATTCGGAGAGCTCCCCAATTGTAACAGAGTGAATTACCGTAGTAACATTGTGAACTGTTTTTAGCTAATGATAGCACGTTGTTTAGCCACAAGAACAGCATAGTGCTTTTAAATCACAGGGCAAGTAAATAATTATAGCAACCAAAATCGTTTCAGAACTTTAATTTTGTCTAATATTTACAGAGCATTCCTGTAATTGGACTGGTGTATGCAGTTTGACTGCACTGGAAATAAAGACCACATGAATAATCATGTTCAGTTTATGCATTTGTAATAACCAAGTAACTTGGTTAATAGTTTATGTAAAACTCACACACACCCTAGTGAATGATGTTCTTGCTTCACACTGTGATTTATATGGCTAGTACAATGCTTAGTAACGTGCCAAAACAGTTATTTGACAAATTAATCATATAGATCCTAGAGGTGAACCATTTGCTGTTGCGCCAAATAACCTGTTTTAAAAAGGATTGTAGATGCCAAAACTCTCACTGCATTAGTGAACAGAAATGTTACTGCCTATACAATCCATTCCTGTATTTATTACATATTTTGTGGCTTAAATTTGTTATCTATAGCACAATAAATAGATGTAGTTGACTGTGCCTTCTCCCACAAAGTCATAGGCTCATTTGTCAAACTTAACCCATGAATTACCCGGTAATGTAACTCCAGTCAGTCAGCGTCTGTAAAGCACTATTCTATGAAGCTAAGAACATAATGTGGGACTATTGAGCACAGTGTACGAATCCATAGCCAATGTGCTTGCTCTCATGAGTCGATAGTAAACAAAAGAGAGGCACTGGTCTACATGTTAATTTGGGGTCTACCCAATGATGCAGCTGAACTACTTTTGTAATACTCCAGATACCCTCATTTAGTTCTGGACAATGTAGCGTTATGAATAAAAACCATAAGAACTGAGGTTGCTGTAAATCAGAAACAAAAACAGAAGTTGCTGGAAACGCTCAGCAGGCCTGGTAGCATCTGTGAAAAGAAATCAGTATTAACATTTTGGGTCCAGTACCCATTCCTCAGAAGTGATGGTAGCTAAGAAAATGTTGGCTTATATGCAGAAGATATATGTAGAATATATATGTAGAAGGCACGTATTCTCCTCCCCTCCCTTGTCCACCTTCCGCAGGGACCGTTCCCTCTGTGACACCCCAGTCTACTCTTCCCTTAATCTCAACACCTCACCGCAGTCCCATGACTCCTTATCCTGCAACTGCCAAAGATATAACACCCACTCATTTACCTCCTTCCTCCTCAATATCCAGTGGCCCAAACATACTTTCCAAGTGAAGCAACACTTTACCTGCACTTCACACAATTGAATCAACTGCATTCACAATTCTACATTGGGGAAACGAAGTATAAACTGGGTGTCCGCTTTGCAAAACATCTACGTTCTGCCTGCAAACAAGACCCTGAGCTTCCAGTTGCCTGCCACTTTTCCACACCACCCTGTTCCCTGGCCAACATCTCTATCTCAGGCTTGCTGCAGTGTTTCAGCAAAGCTCAGCACAAGCTGGAAGAACAACACCTCATTTTCCACTTGGGGACCCTTCAGCCCTCCAGAATCAATATCAAGTTCAATAATTTTAGGGCCTGAACTCTCCAATGTCCTAGCTCCCTACCCCACACACCAGACCTCATTGTCACATGGTCTGTCATTACACACTACCTGTTGTTAACTACTAACAGTCTCCATTGACAGCTATTCTCTCTCCCGGCCAGATCGTTATCCACTCCTTTGACTGTCTAACTGTTCTTCTGTCTCTTTGGGCACTATCCCACCTATCATCCCCACACCCTATCTTCTGCATATAAACCGACATTTTCCGAGCATTCTGAATGGTACTTTCCATTGTACCCCTGCCATCCTTCAGAGTTACAACTGTCATAGCCTAGATTTCAAAAGGGCATTCATCAAAAAGGTGCTCCACTCCCAGCCCATTATTTTCTCAAAAATAATGGTGGTATTGTAAGTATAACCAGCAGACCTTCACTGGCTACTAAATTGTTATGATGTAGCTCCCACCTGCATGGTGCTCCAGAAGAATCATGTACTATGCCAAGTCTCAGGAGTGCAACATTGCACTTAGAAGTGATGATCTTGCATTATTGTATGAGGTCAATAATGCAAGCATAGGCTGCTGAATAAGATCAGATGAGACAAAGTGGTCAACAATGCCTCATCGTAAGTTCATAATTATAACCTAACTCTCAGATTTGGTTCAATGGTAGGCCTCTCATCTCTGAGCCAGATAGTTGTAATTTCAAACCTTACTCAAAAGACCTGAGTACACAATTGTGGTGGCAATTCAGTGTACTTCTTCAGGAATTTTGCATGATTTCTGGTCCTGATGAGACATTAAATCAAGGCCCTGCATGCCCTTTCAGATGTATAGAAGAAGATCACACAGCACTATTTTAAGAACAGTTGGAGAATTCTCCAGTCTTGTGGCTAATATCTATCCTTTAATCATGAATACAAACAATTTTTCTGGTCTTTATTTCATTGTTGTTGCGATCCTTTCTTTACATATTTGGCTTCCTAATTTCCTCCATTAAAACAATTACAACACACAAAAAGCACTTTTCTGAAGAAGGGTCCAGACCCAAAACTTCAGTTTTCCTGCTCCTCTGATGCTGCTTGGCCTGCTGTGTTCATCCAGCTCTACACCTTGTTATCTCATTTGGCATGAAGTGTTCTGAGGTTCTCTAAGACCATACAAGGTCCTGCATAAATTCAATTCTGCTTCCTTTAAATGTCACTGTTAACAGTGATGGTATCGTATTCTATTTTAAGACTGTATCATGTATATACTATTACCACAATAATTACTGAACTAAAGAATATGTCTATTAAAAATGAAGTAATGGTAGAATAAAATGATGATTCACCTGTGTACTATGACCATTTATTTGAGCCTTACTGATTATTAAGTGATTGCATTGCTCTTGTATATACAGAGAATTCACTTATGCTACATTAAATCGTGTCCTCCTTATAAACTTGGGAATGAAATATTGATGTTATCTATCTCAATCAACATTTTGATTCCCAAAAAAATGTCACATAATCTCAATGATTTTTTTTGACAGTCATTTTATTGATAGGTTGAATCGTATAAACCACAAGAATGATGCCGAAGCAGTTCATAACTGTCGTCTAAACCATGAGATGAGATAAGATTACAGCCTTGTGATCACACCAGAGTATCAATTTTTTGATGGGATGCATTGTGAAGAATACAGGGCATGTTTAATGCTGTTTTGGACTACAATTTTGGATGATGTCAGGTGCTAATTATGAAATCACCTTGTGCCAATTCCTTGAGTGAGATACACAAAAGATGAGTGCGTGACTCCTGTGATACAATTACTGCAAATTAGGAGAAACATTAGATGACCTAGGAGCAATGGGGTCAAAATACAATAAGAATTGTTACTGATGCCATGAATATTATGAATGCTCTGCAATCATCTTTTCACTGCAGGCTGATTTTCAACTTAGAGCCCTCTTCTGTTCTTATTTGAAAATGTAGAAGGTGTATTTTGTATTTTGGGGCAGGATAGAGTAATGGAGCCCATTGGCCCTACTTTGATGTGAAAGATGCTCCAAAATCTAGCTCAAAACTCTTTTATCCTGAATATTATTGAGGTCAAGCCTGACCTCTCTGAGGGAGGTGACCAATTTTGCACTGCACAGTGTGTGGTAAACAACAGCAGAACACCTGCTTGAGACTGTTGTATATGATCATACTAAGTATTAGGGAAGAGTGATGCTGCCAATTCAAATTTCAATGATGTCTAAGCGCCTAACTGATGAGTTGTGGTGGAGAACAAACTGCTATTGTTTCTTAACAAGAAGAAGTGCTTGCATTACACATCAGGGGACAACTTACTACATGATAGCATTTGCCAAATTATGTTGACCCATTAGGATCTTTTATATCTTGATTTCCGTCATGGGGTTGTTATTCCTGCTAAACCCAATAATTCATCCATTATCTTTTCCGGAGGACCTTTAGTCTCCTGAAATAGCATCCCTGGTGAACTCTTCCTGCTAACTCCAGAGCATAACCTGTGAGAGATATAATCTTATAAATGTCCATTATTAAAGGTAGCGGCTCTGTCGAAACAAATCCTTTTTTCTTTACCGTACCCCTGATTTTCAGACTATGTAATTTCTTCTTTTTGATTACATCCTGAATTTACAAACATTGGTCTGGTTTGTGTGAAGTTACCTGCCACTTATCTGTGTTCTTCAAGGAAATCTGTACTCGTCATCTGCTGATGTATTGTGTTGAAGCATGTAAGCTTTTACTTTGACATGTTGAGTAGGTTGGACATACTCATTTGACCTCTGTAGATGTCTTCCCAAAGGGCTAGAAATTTTCATAGCTCCACTTGTGTTACTGGAGGATTGCTGCTTACTTAGCATTGCCGTAATATTATATCGCCATAGTGGCTAATGTGGGTTTTCCTACATTTTGACAATCAAAATGGTGGTATTGGGCCTTCTGTGAGCAAAATAAGAACATTGGCACATAAATTACTTTCCAACATAAAACTCCATCTGCCAAATTTTTGTCCACTTGTAGATTCCTTATGTCCTCATTACAATATGTCCTCCTACGTACCATTGATTCATTAGCAAATTTAGATATATTACATCCTAACCCTTCTCTAAGTCATTAATATATGTAAAAGATAACTGCAACCACAAGGACTGATTCTTGTGGTACGCCACTAGTTGTGTCTTTCCTACTTGAAAAACCCTCCAATCCCAAATCTCTGTTTTCCTTGTGTTAACCATTTCTCAATTCATGGTAACCCTCAATTCCATGACTTCTAACTAGAGCAATATTTTCTGTGTGGCACTTTATCAAATGCCATCTGAAAAGCCAAATACATAACATCTACCAGTTCTTCTTTATCAATTCTGTTTGCTATACCCTTAAAGAGTTCTAGAAAATTTGTCAAATATGATTTTGCCTTCACAGACCCATGTTGATTCCTCCATTCTGAGGAAGGGTCACCAGACCTGAAATATTAACTCTGATCTTTTTCTTCACAGCTGCTGCCAGTCCTGCTGAGCTTTTCCAGCAACTTCTATTTTTGTTCCTGATTTACAGCATCTGCAGTTCTTTCAGGTTTTATTAATCATGTTGATTCTTTTTGATTACATTAAACATTTCTAAATGTCCTTCCATTTCTTCTTTACTATAGGAGATTTGTCCGACCTTTTCTGTAGTCTAAGTAAATCTTTCTCATTTCTTCATTAGCAAAATTGATTAATTTCTGCATTTCAAGGCTTGATAGATAATGAAAGTTCCTTTGAACAATTTGTTTAAAGTAAACATCTAGCACTGTGGCCTTGTTAAGTTTTCCTAATGAAATCACGGTACTAGTTCTGAATTTCCTTGTCTTATAAGAGGCTATATTTATTTTGGCTTCTTCTATTTAACTCTGTATTCAAAATATTGTAAATTGTCCTTTGGTTGCTGTAAGTATACTTTGCAACTTTTCCAAAACCCCAGTTTCAGTTCAAATTGGTTCTCTGTCCTTTCTTCTGTCTATGGTAGCCTTGGCTCATGGAGCTTGCTATGATGAGAATGACACTCATGTTGAAGGGTTACCACCCCTTTTTACTTCTATCCTTGACAGCCTGGTCTTTTGAAACCTTATTTTGAAGATTATCGACGTACCCATAGAGATTTCTAATTTTACTCATGGAGATCCCAACTTCTCCTACAAATCCTTTTGCTGTTAGGACTCTGCCACTTCCCAGTGTGACTTTTTCTGACTCTCTTTCTAGCCTGCACTATTAACTATACGTCTTACCAGCTCTGAGGTGAAGGTATTCTTCTGGAGTACTGTTTCACTTTGTTGCTACTTTCATGAGTGTTGCTGACTGCTTGGTCATTTACATTATTTTTTGCTGCTAACTGTCAATCTTCTTAAAACAATAATGTTCATGAAATGATAAACTCATTTGTCTTCTGAAACTTTTTCATCAGGGACAAATTAACTTTTCACAATTTTTACTTTAGAGTATATTTATGCAACCTTCCCACCACTGATCACCATGTCTTTTGTTGTAGTACCAGCCACTGGTGGCTTGTGATTTTGGTAGAGTCCTGCCACCATTCCTCTTTTCTCTGCTGAGTCTAAGGGACTATCTAATTCACAGTGGGAGAAGATAAACCACTATTGAGTCTTAACAAGAAGGGGTATGTGTTTCACTTAACAATTTGCAGTTTATTGAATGATAGCATAAGGGTTAAAGTAACATTGATTCATTTGACACAATTATAAAGACTGTCTGGAGCCAGAGATAACATATTTGTCTCCATCAAAACCTTATTCCAGAATGCTTCTTCTTCAATCAAAGATTGTATGATGATTGTATGACATCATCAGAATTGGCAGAGCATTAATGCTTTTAATACCCTCACTTCATACAACAGGCACTGTCATCTCACTGCCAACATCCAAATAAGATTCAAACCTATGAAATGTACGGATCTCTCACCATTGGCTTTAGGTGGATGGACTGGCCATACCAATGAATTAATGTTCATTTTGGGCCCATGTTTAAATTAATCTGCAATATCTTTCCTAAAATATATAAATATATGCATATGTGGTTATTTTGCAACTCTGGTGCAAACCACACACACAATGATATTTTTTCCCTTGCCCATATTTGATACTAAAATAGGTATTACTTCTTACTCCCATTCCTGGTTCTTATTTTAATTGTTTTAAATGCAATGCACTGAACCTGTTATTGAAAATATTGGCTCAGAAAAGTTCTCATTCCTACTCGGAAACCAAATATATAAATAAATCTGAATTCTATAGATGATTTATCTTCAATTTCCTCTTATATTTATCATACTCCGGATTAATGAGTGAAGAAAAAGTTTGTGTTGGTTTCTTAATATCAACCAGTGATTTTCTCCATTCCATGGACTTTGAGAAATTAGTTAAGATTGTAAAAAGTATGTTAAAAGTAGAATAAACACAACCACTTTAACAAAGTAAATTCAGGGCCTAGATTTTACTCGTATATGGTTTAAGTATAGATAGCTGTTGAGGGGCTGGAGGCCACTCAGGAAGAGAGTTTCCTTTATAGACTGAAGCCCAGGAAAGCAAATTGCCTTTGAAGAATAAGAAAGATGGTTGGAAGGATGACCTTGCTAATTGCAGGACTGTGGTACAGACTGTGGAAAGAGGAATCTGCATTGAAGTGAGTTTAGGGAATAAGGATGTTGGTGAGTATCACATTGTGCTCTGGGCATGCCCTGCATGCAAGGTGAGGAGGTCCTAGCAAACCATACACCCTGACATTGACTGACTATGAATACATGCAGTCTCATTAATAATATCTTCATGACCAACCAACTTTCTGCTAACGAATTGGTTTCTTGCCCTTGTCTCATCTTTGTTAATTGCAGAGATGCTCTGGTTGTTTCCTCACTTCCAACAATTTAACCTCTGACCTCCAACCCACTGATTTTTGAGAGTAGAAATTCAGCCCTGTATCTCCCAGTAAAAGAATTACAACTGTGAGCCTGAATTAATTTCTTCTTATATTTGGTACTCATGAATTAGCTTAGAGAGAAAAGTTCGAGCAGATTAGACAAAGAACTACAAAGAAGACTCAAGCGCCTAGGCAACAAGTCACCCCACTCCATCCACTCAGCCCAAAAATTCCTTAACTCCATCAAAGACATAAAGATAGAGGACGAAGAGACCATGATATTGTTTGATGTCACTGCCCTATTCACATCAATAGACATACCACTAGCAAGGGAAATGGTGACAACATTACTTAACAAGAGCTCGACTCCAGTGAAACTATCTCCAAAGACAACGTACTCAAACTATTGGACCTATGTCTGACCACCCACTTCACTTTCAACGGCCAAACATACGAGCAAAAACGGGACACCCAAGGGATCATCTATCTCTGGACTCGTAGCAGAAGCGGTGATGCAAAGACTAGGAAGTACTGCCATTCCGCAAATCCAAACCAAATTGTGGATACGCTACATAGAAGACACAGTTGTCGTCATCAAATGGACCAAATTAGAGGAGACACACAAACTTATAAACAACACCCTCACCAGAATAAAATTCACCAGAGAGAAAGAGGAGAACAAACAGCTCCCATTCCTGGACATCATGGTAGAGTCCAAGACAAATGGGGAACTGCAAACGAAAGTACACCAAAAAGCCATGCACACAGACCAGGTACTGAACTTCAACAGTAAACATCCCAGCACACACAAACGAAGCTGTGTGTGAACACTATTTAAAAGGGCAACAACACACTGCAGCAACACGGAACTACACCAAAAAGAAGAAGAATACCTCTTCCAGATTTTCAAGGATAATGGATATCCAAAGAATTGGGTCGGAAGATGCCTACACGAACAGCATCAGAAAGAGACTACATGCCCTGACACACTCATCACACTACCCTTTATCAGAAACACGTCGGAACTCACCACAAGTCTCCTACGACCACTGGGCATCAGAGTGACACACAAGCTCCCGTCAACCCTACGACAACTGCTCACCGGAACCAAGGACCCACCCCCCCACCATGGACAGGACCAATGTCATCTACAAGATCCCCTGCAGAGTCTGTGAGAAACACTATATCTGACAAACAGAAAGGAAACTAACAACAAGAGTACATGAACAGCAACTGGCTACAAAAATGCACGACCAAGACTCACACATCTCAATCCACGTGGACAAGGAGAACCACGACTTCAACTGGGACAACACCAAGATCCTGGGACAGGCTAGGCAGAGACAGGCATGAGAATTCCTAGAAACATGGCACTCCATGAAGCATACTATTAATAAACACATTGAACTCAACCCCATATACATTCCACTATGAAGGAAAACCGGAAGTGAGGCAATCCATCTCAATGGACTCCAGAGTTTAAAAGTCAGGTGGGAAAACACACCGAAGCTTCATCAGAGGCTGCACTGAGGATGTTACCAAGCATGGTAATGAAACGTCTGCGAAACAAAGAACCAGCTCGGCGAGCCAACCAACTCCAACAACCTCAACACCCACAACCCAAGCTACAAATCTACTCCGAAACCTTCAAGCATTTCAGTTTATTCAGAAAATACAATTATCTTTCTTGTAAAGGCTATGACGAAACCATTCTATTAGTCCTAAGTACAGAATTGAGAAATTTTTTGAAGATGTTGTTGCATCTAATACTGTTTCAATGGAGTAAGACTCAAATCCACTTAATCTCAATGAGTTGATACAATCACAGAAGTTGTTGGAAAAGCTTAGCAGGCCTGGCAGCATTTGTGAAGAGAAATCAGAGTTAATGTTTCAGAAGGGTTCTAGGGAAGGCTCACTGGACCCAATACATTAATTCTGATTTCTCTTCACAGATGATGCCAGAACGGCTGAGCTTTTCCAGCAATTTCTGTGTTTGTTTCCGATTTACAGCATCTGCAGTTCTTTTGGTTTTTACTCAGAGTTGATATTTGACTTCAGAATGCCCAATCGACAGGCACAAACATAAATTTGGATTAGAATATGAAGGTTTGCACCACTCACAGTTGAATTTGTGGTTGATGTTTGGAGTTCCAGTCCAAACACATGCCTCATATAAAGTAGCTTCTGTAATAATGCAAGATGATTTCTGTTCTTTTTTCCTTTCATCCGGCAGTTTTAAAAGAAGCATTTAATATATATCCATGACTCACTAAAACAGAGTATAATTCTGTGGCCAAAAGTTACTGTAAGATCTAAGTGTAGAAGTATGTCATTTCAGCCCATCGAGTCTTCTCTGCCATTCAATTAAATCGTGGCTGATCTGATAATCCTCAACGCCACTTCCCAGAGTTTTACCCATAACCCTTGACTTCCTTGCTAATTAAGAATCTACCTACCTCAGCTTTGAATATTTTAATGACCCAGACTTTACAGCTCTTTGTGTTAAGAAATCCACAGATTCCTACCGTCTGATAGAAGAAATTCCTCTTCACTTCTGTCCTCACTTAGCATCCTCTTATTCTGAGATTATGCTGCCTGGTCCTAGACTTTCCTACAAAGGGGTAACAACCTCAACATCTAACCTATTAAGCCCCCATATGTTTCAATAAAGTTACCTGTCATTGTTCAAAACTCCAATGAGAACAGGCTCAACCTACTCAACCTCTCCTCATAAGAAAACCTCTCCATACCTGGGATCAACCATGTCACCCTTCTCTGGATTGCCTTCTCTTTCCTTAAATAAGTGTATCAAAACTCATTCAAAGTATTCTAGCTGTGGTCTAATTCCTACCTTGTATACAGTTTTTTTGGAAGACTTCCCTATATTTATACTCCATCCCTTTGAAATAAAAGTTAATAGACACCCGGTCTGCAATGCAGCAGTGTGTTTGGCTCTTGATTAGTGAAACTAACACGAAATTAACCAGCAGCTCATTGGCTAAGGAACTACACAGCTTTAAGCTAACTAATTGGCATGTTGTTAACGACAACATTAAAGAAAAGCTATGTGCTATTTCCATGACAATTAGAAGATTGGAAACAAATATGGAAGCTTCAATTTGCATTTCCAAAAATATTTTGATTAATCATTGATTAAAACATTACATTTTTTTCTGTCAATGATTAGATTTGTTCTGAAATCCCAAATGCAATGAAATTCTGATGAATATCATGAAAAATGTATTCTACTGTGCCTAACAAAGCTTCACGAACATTTTATATTTTCGCGCAAAATACTCGTATTTCAATTTTTTAAAATGTTTTTTTCAATAACTCGAATGAATATGTGTTTCTCCTTTTTTATGATAAAGAAACGTGGCTTGGTTTTCTATGAGATTACACAATCTGTTTCATTCCAACCTGCATTTCTGGGTCACTGGAGACATTTAAACTGCAGATATAATTAACAGCTATTTTTAAACAGCGAAAAATGGAGCACTGGTGAGGTACAAAAGCATTAGAATTGCCCCAGATTCACTATTCAATAGGACACATCAGAGCAATATGCTGTAAGATCAAAGTCTGCACAGAAAAAAGAGACAGGCCGATCAGTGGGGATAAATTGTTCCCATTATAATGGTGTAAGAATAGAGTTCTTTCAATTGAAACAATTTAATAACTGCATTCATTATTGTGGTGTCCATTCGTTTTCTGAGCAGTTTTGCATAACTGTGGAGCAGGTTCAATTGAGCTTATTCTCTTGAAATTAAGATGTGCAGTCTTTGACATTCAAAAATTAACTAGTAATAGGAAGCAATGTCATCGTCTTCAGAGCCCCTTGGAAGCAGTTTGGTTTTCATGTTGCTAATTATATCAGATGCAAACGTTGTTCCTTCTTTGCAAAGAAAAATCTTATAGCTTAGATATTTTGAGCGCAAGATTCATACTGATCATATGTTTTATCAAGAAAAATAATTTGAAGTGTGTTTTTTTTTAAATCATTACATATACAATTGAACCTCAGGCAGTTTGAATTAAGCATTTGATTGGTCTACCAAAAGAGGGTAACATCACTGATAATTTTGTGTGCACATTCACAGGGGAAAATGTGTAGTTAAACTGTGTGAAATGTTCTTGTTTTAAATTTATTTTGGAACTACACTTCACTCTTATTTGGCTACCCTCACAGGCATTCCCCAACTGAAATTTTCAACATACCCCTACTTTGTGGGGATACCAATGAGACTTTGCAACTAACCATTAGGAGGTGCACAAGAGCACCACTGCTAGTCTGGATGTAGGATTTCTCTCTCAGAACATTTTCTTCCATTTTGGTTAATAGCCCTTTTCTTGGTCATTTTTCACAACCATCAATTGTAATGATGGGTGAAAATAGTTTTGTTCCATGTGATTTTGTGCAACAGAAGTCTAGCGAATCATGGCACATTAATGCTCCCTTCACACTTCTTAAACAGCTAACGAGCCACTTAACTTGTTTAAGTATCAAAATTCTCATCCCTCAAACTGGGGAGTGTGTAAAACTTTTCAGTAATGCTTCAATGACAATGTTAAAAAGGACTGTGTGAGTGACCATACCATAGATGCAGCCTTCAGAGACAGGATGACCTTTTTGCTCCTGTGGCCACGTCTGTGACTACAATGTTATGGATGGTTTCAACTTGCTAGGAGAATGACAACCATGAAGGACACCCCGCTGATGCCTAGTACTCCATGCTCACACAAATCAGTGGGCCTCATGAGGACATGCTCCTCAGCAGTGACATACATGGAGAACCATAGGCTACCATTCATGTTAGTGGCAGTTCTGTACCATCAAACAGATTTGCGTGAGCGAGTGCAAATTCTGATTCTAAAGGTAATGAGCCTATAGTGACCTCAGGAAAGAGAAATGTGATACTAATGTAAATGTACCAGGGTTCATTACACATACAGGTTGTCAGTCTTGTGTATCCTGTGCATCTTCCTAGTTGGCTGAGCAGGCATCCAACACTGCAGTTTCTTTCAGCTTAGGGAATATTGAGAAAAACATGTTGAAATAACTCCACAGAGACCAGTCTCCCATCACCAAGTCACAATTTATTTACACGTGCATCGTGGTTGACACTGGTCCAATTTTCCCAAAGCCAGTTCTCAGGGTGAACAGAGGCTCTGACACTGCTGTTTATATCCAGGCCTTCCTGATTGGACCAGGTTAACAGCCCCAATCAGGGAACTCATATTCTATGAGGTCCACCTGGCTGACCTCCTTAGAATCACTACATGCCCCTCCAAGTCCGGGGATGTAGGCCTGTCCTTTTTCTTGTAGTCTTTCCTAGGGTGCTTTTGCACTAGGTCCGATTCTTCCGACTCAGCCTTGGATACAGGCTGCATGTACTGGACCGTAGCCCACCTCTAAGTGCCAGAGCGTCTCAGAAGAAATTTATCCTCTCTTTCAGGCAGTAAAGGCATCAAGGCTGCAAGATCCACTGTGTTGATCTCAGGCTACGAGATTTCTTCAACGTTAGATACAGAGGGAGAAACATGGGTTCTGACAGCCTTTCAGGCTATTCTGAGGGCCGGTATGTTTTACTTTTACCCCGTTTACAAGTTTGAAGTTTTCATGTGGCCTACATACTTGTTTAGGACTGTCACACCTACCCAAACTTTGTACCTCTTGGGACCTGACCTCATGTCAACCATGCCTCTTACCCATTCAGAACCATTTCCATGGCTTTGGCACCAAACTTTGTCTCCTGAAGTAAGCTGTCTCTCTCACTTAGAGGAGTCTTGTGTGCACCATTGGCATTGCTGATGCCATTTCGCCCTCCCCCCAGGGCCAGGAAGATCAGATTTAGCCTTGTGCAGAGACTACTCCCCATTAACAACTCTGCTGGAGCTTTCACTGTAGTTGCATGAGACGTGGTCCTATAATCAAACATGAAATGGGGCAGTTTAGAATTGAGTGAAGCTGTAGGCTATTTCTTTAAGCCTGTCTTCAAACTTTGGACTGCTCTTTCCACCAGACCATTGGACAGCAGATGGTATGAAGCTATGTTGATTTTAGGAAATACTCAAATTCCCTGTTGGTAAATGATGGTCCATTGTCTGTGACCAATATTTCCAGGAGCCCATGTGTTTCAAACAATGTTCACAGCTTTTCTATCGTCATCCCCATGTTTGATGATTTAACTCTATGTACATCCACTCTCTCTGAGTGAGTGTCTACAGTGACTAAGAACATTGAATCCACAAAAGAGCCAACATAGTTGAGTTCAGGTTATAAGCCCATTCCTGTGAATATTGGGGAACTGTTCGCAGTAATTTTTGTCTTGGTTGGCACTCTAGGCACTGCATCACCAACGCAGCTATGACTGCATCTAATCCTGGCCGCCAGACATAAATTCTCACCAATATCTTCATTTTGGAAACCTCTGGATCACCCTGGTGGGGTTCAGCCAATATCTGGCAACGACCTTGGCTCAGAACAACCACTGTTGCTCCCCATAATAAAATGCCATCCTCTACAGTGATCTGGCCTTGTTGGATGCAGAAGGGATTCAATTCTGGTTGTGATGACTCTTTTGTCTCCACCATCAACATCAGCTGTTTTAGTTTTGCCAAGAAAAAATCTTTTTGTGTCCACAGTCTGATATTGTCAGCAGTGATCAGGACAGTGTCGAGAAAGTTTAGAACCAGAATGGATACTTCCAGTGGTGGCACCACCAGTGATGTATCTGCCTGCAGGAGGTGACTCACAGCATCCACATTTGCTACTTGGCCTTCCGAACAGTGTTCCAACATGTAGTTGTGCACACTTAGAATGAGAGCCCACTGCTGAATTCGACCTGAAGCTATAGGCAGCACAGATTTGTCCTCATGGATTAGCCCTAGTCTGTAACTATTACAAATTAACATCATAAAGGTATTGATGGAACTTTCGCACACCAAAGATGACCACAGAAACTTCCTTCGCTACCTGGGTGAATTTGCACTCTGCAACATCCACAATCTGGGAAACATACACTATTGGCTGTTCCTCTCCATTGGGCCACCCATGAGCTAATACTACCCTGATGCCATACTGGGAGGCATTGCATGTCAGCAGCAGATCTCGCTGGAGATCACAGTGCGCCAATACCTTAGACAATGACTGCTGCTCCTTCACGTCCCTAAAGGCCATGTCTTGGCTATGAGACAATTTCTAAGGCTGACTCTTTCTCAATTGCATATGTCAGAGTGCCAGGATGGAGGCCAAGATATACATGAACTTCCCGTAATAGTTCACCAAGCCAAGGAAAGACCTCAGCTCCGGTACAGATGTGGGAACTGGGACATCTTTCAATCCCCTCACTTTATCTTCCACGGGGGGTATAACCAGGTCTTGGTGACTGTGTAGCCCAACTTGATCACTTGGGTGCCTGGAACACACATTTTTCCCTTCAAAGGCATTTGCCTGCCTTGGAGAAATGTCTAAGGATTATGTCCAAGTTCTCTAAGTGCTCTTTATTGGTCTTGCCTGCTATTAGCACCTTATCCGCTGAAAAATGGCATAGGGTGATGATATCCCAAATGGCAGTCTCGTATCTTGGTACAAATCCTGATGGGTATTAATGGTAGCATATTTCTGGGAATCCTCATCTAACCACAATTGCAGGTTCGCATGGCTCATTTCCAGTTTCATGATGGACAGAACCCCAGTAGCTTTGCATGTAAGTCCTGTATGCGAGCGAGTGGGTATTTATCCAGCTATGAGATACAATTTACCATTTGTTTAAAATCCCCACAAAGGTGAACAGACACATCGGGAATCAAAATTCGGTATGACTGTGGCCCATTCTGCAAACTGTACTGGTTTGATTTTTCCTTCGCTTTCTAACCTTCTGATCTCTGCCTCTAATTTTGCACGTAAGGCAAATGGCACCGGCCGGGCCTTGCAAAATAGCAAAATTTTGCTTCCTGGTCAACGTGCAAGGTAGCCTTGGCCACTTTGATCGCCCCTAGACCTTCCTGAAAATCATCCGGTATTTAATTAGGACTTCACTCAGGCAGCCATTTTCTCATCGAAATATGCTGAGCCAATCCAGGTGAACCTTTCTCAAACAGTTTCACCCCACCAGGCTTGGGCCCGAGACTTTTACTACAATCAGTGGCAACTGATTCTCTTACGAGACCTGAATGAGGTAGTAACCCTAATCTGTAAAGATTCTCTGGTATAGGTTCTCAGTCTAGTCAAGTTCTTACGCAGACTTAAGGATTGGAGTCCAGACCAAATTTTGTTACATCCTCAATACAGTGTGGAGCTGGAGGAACACAGCAGGTCAGGCAGTATCAGAGGAGCAGGAGAGTCATGTTTCGGTTTTACACCCTTCATCAGGACTGGGGATGAGGAAGGGAGCTGGGAAATAAATAGAGGGAGGAGGGGTGAGGCTGGGGGAAAGTAGATGGGATGGCGATAGGTGGATGCAGTTTGGGGTAGTGGGATAGGTCGGTGGGAAGGGTGGGACGGATAGGTGGGGAATAAATGAACAATTTGTGTCAGGTCAAGGAGGCGGGGATGAGAGGATGTGCTGGAAATGGGGTGAGATCAGGAGTGGGGAGATTTTGAAACTGGTGAATTCTATGTGGAGTGGATGAGGGAGTCGCAGAGTGAGCAGTCCCTATGAAAGGCAGATGGGGTGGGGAGGGAAATATCTCTTTGGTGGGATGAGTCAGATTGTAGGTGGCGGAAGTGGCGGGGGATGATGTGCTGGACATGAAGGTTGCTGGGGTAGTATGTGACATATCACCCCACCAACCTCCACAATCCAGCACATCATCCTCCGCCACTTCTGCCACCTACAATCAGACTCATCCCACCAAAGAGATATTTCCCTCCCCACCCCATCTGCCTTTTATAGGGAGTGCTCACTCCGCAACTCCCTCATCTGCTCCTCACTCCCCACCAAGTCCACCACATCCAGCACCTTTCCCTGCAACCACCTGTACATCCTCCAACCTGGTCTGCTGTATCCATTGCTCCTGATATGGCCTCCTCTATATCGATGAGACCAAGTACAGACTCGGGGATTATTTCGTCGAGCACCTGTGCTGTGTACGTTATAATCAACAACACCTTCCGGTTGCTAATCATTTTAAGACCATAAGACCATAAGACATAGGAGCAGAAGTAAGGCCATTTGGCCCATCAAGTCCACTCCACCATTTAATCATGGCTAATGGGCATTTCAACTCCACTGACCCGCACTTTCCCCGTAGCCCTTAATTCCTTGCGAGATCAAGAATGTATCAATCTCTGCCTTGAAGACATTTAACATCTCGGCCTCCACTGCGCTCCGTAGCAATGAATTCCACAGGACGACCACTGTCTGGCTGAAGAAATGTCTCCTCATTTCCGCTCTAAATTGACCCCCTCTAATTCTAAGGCTGTGCCCACGGGTCCTAGTATCCCCACCTAACGGAAACAACTTCCCAGCATCCACCCTTTCTAAGCCATGCATTATCTTGTAAGTTTCTATTAGATCTCCCCTCAACCTTCTAAACTCTAACGAATACAATCCCAGGATCCTCAGCCGTTCATCGTATGTTAGGCCTACCATTCCAGGGATCATCCGTGTGAATCTCCGCTGGACACGCTCCAGTGCGAGTATGTCCTTCCTGAGGTGTGGGGCCCAAAATTGGACACAGTATTTTAAACAGGGCCTAACTAGAGCTTTATAAAGTCTCAGAAGCACATCGCTGCTTTTAACTTTCCCTCCCACTCCCTTGGTGATATATCCATCTTGGGCCTCTACCAGTGCCACAATGATGCCAGACACAAACTAAAGGAACAATATATTCTGCCTTGGGAGCCTACAGTCAATGGCCTCAACATGAAATTCACCAGTTTCAAAACCTCCCCACCTCCGGCCTCATCCCTCACTCTCATCCCCACCTCCTTGACCTGACACTACTTGCCCATTTTCTTCCCCACCTATCCGCCCCACCCTTCCCACTGACCAATCCTCATTAACCCTACTTATATGCACCTATTGCCATCCCACCCACCTTACCACAGCCCCACCCCTCCTCTTTCTATTTATTTCCCAGCTCCCATCCCCCTCCCCAGTCCTGATGAAGGATCCTGACCCAAAACATGAGTCTCCTCTTCCTCTGGTGCTGCCTGACCTGCTGTGTTCCTCTAGCTCCACACTGTATTGACTCTGACTTCAGCATCTGCAGTTCTTGCTACCTCCTTTGTTAAAGACTCATTCTGCAATCACTGATACAGCCAAACTAATATCAATCTCCATTAGAACCAGGTAACAATTTGCCAAATAATGTATTTTGATTGGCCCTGATTTGGATGTTGCTAAGCAATTTAACTGTTCCAAGCCAGATGTAGGTGGGCTTTCAAGGGTATTTGCTCTCCTGGGTACCAGCCTATCATTGTTTGCCTCAAGTTAGGCTTCGTGGGATTCTTTTGCTGTTTCGAGACTACATACCAGCAGCAATGACAATGACTTGCTGGCCCATATCCTGAAGGAAATGTTAACAGTTTGTCTGAGGCTTGGTTTTGTTTTGGGTTTTTCCTATGGGCTGAGCTAGAAACCCTCTATTCAGGATATGATGTGAGTGAGACTATGAAATTGCCTTCGTTCAATTGATGTCTCGTCAGCTCAGTTGGCCTGGCAAGGATGTCCACTTCCATTAGCATACCCTGTAACTCATATGCTCCAGTTGCCGCATCTTCTAATAACAAAGCCAGTTGTCATGTAGGTTTGAAGCCCAATTCAGCTAGTCGATGCCTTTCCATGGTTACATTGTTAATCCCACATAGCAAACAGTTTCTCAGCATCTCAATAAGGGTTAAACCAAAGCCACATGCCTCTGCCAGTCATCTTAACCTCATCAAAAATCCTGAAGCAGATTCCCTTGGTTCTCGAACCACCAAGTAAAACCAATAGCATCTCGGAATTGGAGGATGCTTGGGATGATAACATTCCTCAATTAAATCCATCATCTCTTGAAAGGTTTTGGTATCTGGTGCCTCAGGAAGCATTCTTAATGATGTCTTCTCAGCACAGTAGGTAGCATGTCAGTCTTACTAACCTTGTATGCCTCTGTCTGTCTAAGCACCCTATGATCTGGATGTTCTTGTTTGCTATAATCTGCTTGCACTGCTCGTAAAACAAAGCTTTTCATTGTACTTAGATA
The DNA here is from genome assembly GCA_024137785.1 of Ginglymostoma cirratum. Classification (NCBI taxonomy): domain Eukaryota; kingdom Metazoa; phylum Chordata; class Chondrichthyes; order Orectolobiformes; family Ginglymostomatidae; genus Ginglymostoma; species Ginglymostoma cirratum. The sequence goes on from JAHRHZ010000266.1 coordinate 40,753,795, forward strand.
CATGTGACTACAATAAATCAAATCAAATCAAAGACTCCTAATAATCGAAAAAGCTGCAGGTCTATACGCTGTCAGGAGAATTACTCGTAGCTTTTCATCTGTCCTAATGTCATTTACCCATAAAAAATAATGCATTCTTTGCACATACTGGGCCCAGTCTTCAAAAGCAGGATCGAATGATTCAAGCTTCCCAAATAACAGCATGATTCCAGAAATGCTTAACCAAACTCGAAGAAGACTCTTATGGGCAAATTTCTTCAGGAGCTCATTTTTTTTCTCTTGTCGACTGAAATAACTCCAAAGGCTGGTGTCCAGTCAACAAGTCACCTTTTATTTACACGTGCATAGTACTTGACAGTGGTCTGGCTTCCTCCAAGCCAACTCTCAGAGTGAGCAGAACCTCTGACACTCCTGTTTATATCTGCCAGTCAGGATTAACAGCCTCAATCAGGGAACTCATATTCCAAAGCTTCCACCTGGCTGACATTCACTACACATCTATTAATTGATCAGACGCATCAAACCAGTTACAAATAAAAGATAATATTGTTTTATTTTGGACATGTCTTGTTGTCAGTTGAAGTGATAGTGTCAGTCTTATAAAGTAAACCAGATGAAATATATTCAGCTATTAACAAAAACTAAAGAGCTAAAGCAGACAGTACTTTCTGGCTTGTAAATCTGTGTGATTGGAAGTAGCAGTGTTTATTAGAAACTTAAGTGAATATCTCCTCTCACACTTGTCTCTGACTGCTCTGCTCCATGCACTGTTTGTCATTCTGCATGCCATCGCTGTGTTATTCTTCCATGCTTTGTAATATCAGTTCAGATCCACTGCAAAGCTTCTTTAACAGTATGGTAAAGTGCACAGTACTTTTCTGATTTTTTCTGGCTTTCTCTATGATGTGTTGTGGGTTACTCATCTAAATGTTTGAGTCATTAAAGCATTTTTTAAATACACCAAATGAATGTTGATTGGAGACGTTTATTGCCTTCAGTGTCTTGTTTAACGTTCACTGTGTTGTAATAATTTAAGCAGTGTTCTGGGGAATATGGTTGCATTACATAGCCAATTTTTCTGAGGAGAAAGCAATGTTCCCCTCCTTCATGGAATAAATTCATTATTAATTGTCATTAAATTACATTGACATCCATGCTCATGGCATCAGCTTTCAATTCATGTATGTAATTGTGCATGCCTTTAAATCCAAAGCAAACGTAGTGAAATTCATGGAAAGTAGCAAGTTAGAAAACCTAACTCCATGGACAGGATTTTCTGAGTGGCAGGGTTTCCTTCCCTACCATGCAAAGAGTCACCGGGGATGATCACAGCAGACTTATAGCTACTTAACCTTCTGAGAATTAGGAGTGTATGACGTGGAATGGGGTTCCGGATGGAGGTATCCCACTTTGACTCATGGGGCCTGTGCAGGATGAGTCATCTGACCCTGAACCCCTCTAGCCAGCCTCTAAAATGACACATTACTGTTGGTCTGGAGTGACATGCAGGTTAGATCAAATAAGGACCTCAGATTTCCTTCCACTGAGGACGTTAGCAAGCCAGATGAGCTGTATTGGTACAACGTTAATTTTGTTATAATTACCAAGACTTGTTTTCATTTCCAGATTTTGTTGAATTCAAATCCGTGACAGATTTGAACCCAGAACATTAGTCTGGGCCATTGGATTAGTCGTTCACTGACATTACCAATATGCCACCATCTCTCCCTCAACGTGCAAAATTATAAGTTTGAAATCACATACCAAAGTATTTCAATTATTGCTATCTACATATTATTCTCACTTTAAGGCCTAATTTCTAATAAGACTATTTTGAAGTCTGGCCTAAAACTCTGCCCTCCAAATTGTGTCACTGCAAAAAAAAAATGCATAATATAGGTCATTATTTCAGGGTGACACTCTTTGCATGCGTGTAAATCACAACACACTCCCACTCTAAAAACTGAAGACAGCCGCATTGCCTCCTATTACTAGTTAATTTTCGAATGTCAAATTCTGTTAATGTGCTGACAACATTGGCATTTAAAACTGTTCAAATTGAGCTGTTGAACCAAAAGCTCAGCTCTGCTTAATCGACAAGATGTAAATGAGTCATTTCAAAGACCCAGGCAGTTTTACTTGCATTTGAAAATTGTACATGGGAAAATGTTGCACATCAGCTATCTTAAGCTGGTACATTTCATTCAATTATTGCATAGACAAATTTAATACAGCTGAACATGATTTTGAATCAGGTCCAGCATGTCTGAGTGATACTACACTTAATTATATTGTATTAGCAAGATTATTTTCAACCTATAATTATAACGTTTAACCATTTAATAACATAAATCTACAAACCTCACTTTGCAGACTTGAGCACGTAATCTAGGCTAACACTTCAGTGCAATACTGAATGCATGGTGTACTGTCAGAGCTGCTGTCTTTGGTTGATTCATTAAAATAAGGCATTTTCCATCCTCTCAGATGCATACTAAAGATGCCACAAGATCATTTGAAAGAGAGCAGAGGGGTTTTGCAGGTGTTGTGGCCGAAATTCCTCAAACAATATCAAAAATAGGTAATCTTGTTATTTCATCAATTGCATTTTATGGAGCTTTTCGATGTGCACATCGATGCCACGTTGTCTAAATCGCACCTGTCACTACAATTCAAAATACTTTATGGTCCTAAGATCACCAAATATGCTGAAAAAAAAAGTTTATTTTACTTCAACAGAGCCAACATTTTTTTTATGATTGAGGGTAGCTCACTGATACAGATGGGATTTTGAAAATCTTTAGTTATTACGTAAATTTGATTTTGAATTCATTATTACTCCAAGGCCGCTAATAAGTATATTTTATTTTGCAAAGCCCTTTTTGGTTATTACATAATTTAATATTAAATATCTAACAATTCAACTATCTTGATGAAGACTAATACATTAATGTGGTAATTGAATTGTTTTATTGCTTGAGATGTCATGATGCAACCAAACCAATATTAAGATACTTTAGTCATTGAAAATCCAGTTTTTGGAATTTGTTCCCACATCCAAAGTTGACAGTGGGAGTCACAGAGGAAAAACAATTTTAAAAATTCAAGAATTGTTTTAAAAGGTTTAAAGAAGATAAGGAAATCACATTCTTTTTCTAAAAAAAAGGTCAAAGTTGACATAATAGGGAATAAAAGAGCAGAAGAAATAAATAGTGAGCATTTTCACAATTAACTTTTAATTCAAAATAATTGTTGCATATTTTTGTGGTTTAGGGTTAATCATACATTAAGTTTGTATATATTATTTAGTGTAACATTAGATTTTTAAAATTCAAAATGTACCATTGGGGACTTCTTTTTTACATCAGTCAAAAGTCTAAGAGTTAAAATTAATACAATCTGTAGTTTACTGCGTTAAAATAAAAGCTGCAGTTGTTGAAACATATTTTTGAATGGTAAAGGTCCTTCTTGCCATATCGCAAAAAAAACTGAAAAAAAAATGAAAAATTGCTGTGGGAAGTATCAGAGAAATAAAGTCATCTTTAAGTGATCCCAGTTAAAAGAACCATCTGTAGTTGTCATTCTTTTTCACTTAAGTATAAAAAGCATGATTTTAGCTTCTTACTCTGTACTCATGTGAAAAGATGACAATTATAGATAAGCCTAGAGGGTCATTCATAATTGCCAGTATCATTATGCTGACATAAAATCACCTGAGGTGCAAAAGGAAGTAATGTACAAAATTTTGTACAGCTTGTCGCAATAAAGGTCACAGGATTTTGAGTCCCCAGCTCATTTTGGAATTCCAACTTATTTTTTCTGACCAAAGCACTGTATTTATGATGAACTTGACAACTGAGTGGATTTGTGCCAGTTCAGTACCTCAATGCTAACAAGATATGTGCAAAAATATGGTATGGATGATGGCAAAATAAATAATGCAAAAATAAGAGAACCAATGAAGAAATATGAGAGTATGAGAAATATTGAGAGTACAAAAGAAAAGAGAAAAGCTTCAATAGTAGTTCATTCATCTGAATATTCATGTGAATTATCTGGAAAACAATTTACGCTAGTCATGCTGGATTCTCATAAATTCTGGCACATCCATCGACATCTAGATATAATTATCAGCAACATTCTCCCAGAGACCACCAGTGACACCTTAATTGGCACAGTCTGTAGTACCATTGCAGAAATTGTTGCCAATATTGTCTCATAAGTATCCTACAAAGATACTCACGTTTCTCAAAGTCTCCGCGACTAACCTTTATCTTTACCATCCTAAAGCCGCTCAATTGTCTTTGACAAATTACCCTTTTCAAAGATTTTTATTGCCACCCTCCCAGAACCAGTAATGTTCATCACTTGAAAACATTTCATATAATGCTGGTGACTAAATAAAACAGGGCTGCAAGAGTTAACTTGCAAACTTTGATAATTAGCGCTGTCACTTTTAGAGATAATTATTTCATTCTCTATATGGATTTGTCTGATTTATCCAGGAGAATTTCCCCATGACTAATGTGGTGAGATTATCAAGTCATAGCTATAATTACAAATGTATTACAGTAGTTTTTTTTTCCTTTGGAGCACATCAGCCTTTAAACCGTTTTCAGATCACATAGCAGCATGAAAGTCTGCTCAGAATTCCCTCGTTATGGCCTCTGACCACACATTGTAAAATATGAACATGTCACTTTCAAGGCTTTAAAGAAAGATTGTACTAATGAGATACAACTAAAATAAGGGTCATTGACATTAGAGTTGGGAATTTAACCCCTTTGAGGCACAGCTCCAGGCCTTTGGCTACTATGCTTAATTTCTGTTGATTTGAAGTTATGCCATTATTCTCTGCCAGAAAATCTGAAAAACTGTGCACTTTCTCAGACATGGATTTATTGTTTCAAAACCTACTTTATGAAAATAATTATCAGCTCCAGCATTGATTTTTGAAATGTGGGGTGTTCATAGATAAGCAACTTATTGCATTTTCCACCATGACTATGCATTACACTGAGAAAAGAGCTCTTGATATTTCGACAGAGATAAAAGGTACTGCAGATGCTGGAGAATCCGAGATAACAAGCATGGGGCTGGATGAACACAGCAGGTCAAGCAACATCATAGGAGCAGGAAAACTTGACGTTTCGGGCCTAAACCCTTCATAAGAAATGGGGGAGGGGAAGAGGGTTCTGAAATAAATTGGGAGAGAGGGGGAGGCGGATAGAGGATGGATAGAGGAGAGGATAGGTGGAGAGGAGGCAGACAAGTCGAAGAGGCGGGGATGGAGCCAGTAAAGGTGAGTGTAGGTAGGGGGGTAGGGAGGAGATAGGTCAGTCCAGGGAGGACGGACAGGTCAAGGGGGCGGGATGATGTTAGTAGATAGGAGATGGGGGTGTGGCTTGGGGTGAGAGGAAAAACCGGTTAGGGAGGTGGAGATGAGCTGGGCTGGTTTTGGGATGCGGTTGGGGGAGGGGAGATTTTGAAGCTTGTGAAATCCACATTGATGCCATTGGGCTGCAGGGTTCCCAGGCTGAATATGATTTGCTGTTCCTGCAGCCTCCGGGTGGCATCACTGTGGCATTGCAGGAGGCCCAGGATGGACATGTCATCTGAGGAATGGGAGGGGGAGTTGAAATGGTTCGCGACTGGGAGGTGCAGTTGTTTGTTGCGAACTGAGCGCAGGTGTTCTGCAAAGCGGTCCCCAAGCCTCCGCTTGGTTTCCCCGATGTAGAGGAAGCCACAACGGGTACAGCGGATGCAGTATACCACATTGGCAGATGTGCAGGTGAACCTCTGCCTGATGTGGAAAGTCTTCTTGGGGCCTGGGATTGGGGTGAGGGAGGAGGTGTGGGGGCAGGTGTAGCACTTCCTGCGGTTACAAGGAAAAGTGCCAGGTGTGGTGGGGCTGGAGGGGAGTGTGGAGCGGACAAGGGAGTCGCGGAGGGAGTGGTCCCTCCGGAAGGCAGATAAGGGTGGGGAGGGAAAAATGTCTTTGGTGGTGGGGTCTGAATGCAGATGGCGGAAGTGTCGGAGGATGATGCGTTGGATCCGGAGGTTGGTGGGGTGGTATGTGAGGACAAGGGGGATTCTTTTTTGGTTATTGTTGCGGGGACGGGGCGTGAGGGATGTGTTCCGGGAAATGCGGGAGACACGGTCGAGGGCGTTCTCGACCACTGTGGGGGGGAAGTTGCGGTCCTTGAAGAATGAGGACATTTGAGATGTGCGGGATTGGAATGTCTCATCCTGGGAGCAGATGCGGCGGAGGCGACCTGTCCGTCCTCCCTGGACTGACCTATCTCCTCCCTACCCCCCTACCTACACTCACCTTTACTGGCTCCATCCCCGCCTCTTCGACTTGTCTGCCTCCTCTCCACCTATCCTCTCCTCTATCCATCCTGTATCCACCTCCCCCTCTCTCCCTATTTATTTCAGAACCCTCTTCCCCTCCCCCATTTCTGATGAAGGGTTTAGGCCCGAAACATCAAGTTTTCCTGCTCCTATGATGCTGCTTGACCTGCTGTGTTCATCCAGCCCCATGCTTGTTATCTTGATATTTCGACATCTGTCTCTCACTCTCTCCTTCCCCCTCATTGACAATATCTGGAACATCCTGCATCCAAAACCAATGATAAATTCTATCATTTTAATTACTTTATAAGTGCAGATTGTCATTTCATGAGTGAATGACTTGTCGTCACCAGCAATCACTCGCAATGAGTAGGTTGGTCCACCAAGGGAATTCCATGTCACTGTGCATGAGTGTGTGGGTCCTTGTGCAACTGATGAGCCCAATCCTAGATCTGCATTTCCAACCACAAATCTGGCAGGTGTTTCCTTGGCCTTGAAATTGCTGGCATTCCTTTCACTGGTTAGTTTTCCGTACTACCTCCTGTTGGTATTCGCAAAGAGTTATGTCCCTTCATGAAGGAGTTCCCTTCAAGTCAGTTTCTTCCGAAAAAGGGTCTCCCACATGTTGACATCCATGTTGCATTTCTTGAGGGAAGACCATTCGACTGGAACTAAATTAATACAGGGGAACAGATTATTTGTCTTTTTCCAATTCTATTTTAATTGAGCAAGCCTTGTTCTTTTTTTTCTCATGATATGGGTAATAATGTTATCACTGCATTTATCATCCATTCCCATTTACTTTTAGGAAGTGCTGGTGGACTGTCTCTCCTTAATCATCAGAAGACTTATAGTGATGACATTAAAGAAGGAATCCTATGATCCACTGCTGATGGAAGTATGAAGATATATGTCCATGTTGGGATTGTGTGTGACCTGTGAATGATGATTGTCCGATGATGTTGTTACTGACCTTCTCAGTGGTAGAACTTTAGGATTTAAGGATGTTATTGAAATAACATTGACAAGCTGAACCCATTAAATGCATCCTAAAGATGGGTCATGCTGCTGCCAAAATGCACCATTCATGGATAATGTGTTCAGTGACAAGGGCATCCTGCATAATGTTATGTTTCTGGAGTATTATTATGAACATTCAGACAATAATTCATCACAATTGATTTAAATCATGTTGATGTGACATGAGAATGACACTGAGATGTCAAGAATACCCAGCAGCTGCTTATGTAGTCACGGTGTTTAAATTGCTGGTGCTTTCGAGTTTCTGATCAGTACTGGCAAGAGGATGACAGTATTGAAGTTTGGCGTTCATTATTGATGGTATTTTTGAATATCCGGGGTAGGTAAATATATGGTTATTCACTGGTATATATGGGGTGCAAATGTTACCTGCCAATTTTTAGTCCGTAATTAGATGTCACCCAGGTTATTCTGAAGGCTGCCACTACCTGCACCATTTTCAGAGCTCTTAGGCCAAAGACTATTAATTTATCAGCAAACAACCACACTCGTGATGATAGAGGGGCAGTATTAATCAAACAGGTTAAGATGATTGGGATAAATACGTTGCCATGGGGAATTCTAGCAGTGATATCCTAGGATTATATAACTGTCTTCATATGTGCCAGGCTTTTCATCCTCTGATGACTTTCCTGGTGACCTTATCGAAGATCCAGGTTCATAACATAAGGTGAGTTAAACTGGTAGTCACATTGACACTGAAGAACTATGGAGCCATTACTATCTATAATATGTATTTTCTAAGGGTGAAATGTTGACAGATGAACAATTTTGTTTAAGGAGGATAGTAAACTACGAGGGAGTTGGCTAATTGAAATGCCCTTATTGTGGTTTATAAAGTCATGAAGGGCATGGATAACTAAAGTCTGTTTCCTATGGTGGGGGAATCCAAAACTAGAGGGCATAGGTTTAAGGTGAGAAGGAAAAGATTTTAAAAAGAACCTTAGGGGTAACTTTTTCATGCAGAGAATGGTGCATGTATGGAACAAGCTGCCAGATGAAGTGGTGGAGGTGGGCATAATTTCACATTTCAAAGGCATCTGGTTGGGTATATGAATGGGAAGGGTTTAGAGGGACAATGGCAAAATGCTGGAAAATGAGACTAGGTCAGATTGGGCTGCCTGGTCGGTGTGGGTGAGTTAGACCAAAGAGTCTGTTTCCGTGCTGTCTGACTCTTTGACTATGACTATGTTTGTATGACAATATAAACAAATGACAAAGCTTTGAGGAAGGGTCACTGGGCACGAACATTAACTCTGCTTTCACTCCACACATCCTGCTCGACCTGCTGAGTTTCTCCATCAATTCTGATTTTTTATGACAATGTTTGGGTAGTTTGAGTTGATATTTAACATTTGGGATTAGATTAGTTGGATACATTTATTGTGAGATGTCTATTTTTACTTAGAATATTTATAAGTTTGTAAATGTTATTGAAAATGCTTTTCTTTATTTTTGGAGCTGCATTTCTAATGTAAAGGTGAAAGCCATGTCATGATAAAATACAAGGAGCAATTTTGCTACTGTTACTTGTATTGGATTTCTGATAAAGAGCATAGAGGTATGTTAATCTTATGAAGGAGTAGCAATGAATGTTTCTCATCACTGTGTGACATTCTTATAACTATATGCAAATTTTTACTTCTTAATATTTCTAACAGAGCCAACTTATAATTTGAGATTCTTATTTTCTGTTGGCAAATGTCATGTAATAACTGAGTATTAAAATGGAATAAAGGTATTGAAATGTTGTGGTCCACCAGTGCCAGCATATTGTAAATGTAGTTCCTGTCAGAACCATCTGGAATGTGTTGAGCAGATTCACCACCAACAGCCATCCTTGTTGATGTTCACTGGTTACATGGGGGTAAGAATGGCTATGTAATGCCTTAAGCAGAAAACAGGCTCTAATTTGATGTGATTAAACAAAAAAAGTCATTGCTTATTACTTAGTAGCTAGATATATTACATCTAACATATATGATTGTCTTTTTTGAGACATCAGCTCAATGTAAGAGTAAATATACATTTCTATTTTATCTAAATGCTATTAACACTGAGGACAATCACTTGAGAGCCCTCTGCAACTCTGGTGAACACATGGAGAACTGTAAGAGGACCTACAGAGCTCTGGTTAGGTCCTCTCAGGAACAGTCTTAAATATCCTAAAAGACAGAGCTTATCTTGTGAATTTTGTTGATCCATCACGTATTAACTGTCTTACACAATATTGTCCCTCTAACATAAGAACATAAGAACTAAGAGCAGGAGCCTCTTGAACCTGCTTTGCCATTCAGTACCATCAGGGTGGCACAATGGCTTAGTGGTTAACACTGCTGCCTCATAGTGGCAGGGACCTGGGTTTGACTCCACCCTCAGACGACTCGTCTGTGTGGAATTTGTACATTCTCCCCATCTCTGCATGAGTTTCCTCTGGGTGCTCTGGTTTTCTCACATAATCCAAAAATGTGCAGGTTAGGTGGATTAGCCGTGCTAAATTGCCACTAGGTCCAGGGATGTGTAGGATGGATGGATTAACAGGTTAGGTGGATGAACCATGGTAAATGAGGTTATGGGTCTGGGTAGGATTCCCTCTAGAGGGGCGGTGTTGACTTGATGGGCCAAATGGCCTTCTTTCATAGTGTAGAGATTCTTTGATTCTGGATGCTGATCTCACCTCAGCCTCAACTCCAATTTCCCGCCCACTCGCCACAACCCTTCAACCCATGACTAATTAAAAATCTGTCTCCAGAACAACCATGTACATGTACTTTGCCTGTTTGATTCACTGTTCATTTTTCAGGGCAATTCCTTGATGAATCATAGTTATATTGCTTGGTTTCAAATTTGAGCAAAGCCTCACAGTTAACTATCAATCAGCATTCATGGGTGCATTCTCAATAGCAACAAGTCTACCAATCAGAATTCAGTTCCAACCAATCAGCACCCCTCTCTCAGCAATGTAAGTGTTAGTTTTCCCCATGGATTGATATTTTTGCAAACTGTTCTCATGAGTGCAAGACGAAAAGCTTTAAGAAAAATGCCTTTTACCAGTCATACTACAAGACTGTTAAATATATGAGTCCAGTGAAGTGCCCAGCTATAATCATTTTAATGAATGAATTTAGCACTTTCCCCATGGCAGATGTCAAGCCACCTGGCCTATAATTTCCTGTCTTTTGCATCCCTTCCCTCCTTGATTAGAATAGTTATGTTTGTTACTTTAGTGTGCTGGAACTTTTCCTGCATCTAGGGAATTTTGGAAAATTTAAATCAATGCATCTACTCCCGAATTAACATCCTCTTATAGGGCATTAGGAGGTAGTCCATCTGGACCACGAAACCCTGAAACTTGTCAGCCCTCAGCACCATTGTTTGCTCAGTACTGCTTCCCTTGCGATTCTAATTTCACCAACTTCTACTCTCCCTTCCACCTCCCAATTTACCGTTATTACTGGAAAGTTTTTACGTATCCTGTATAGGATAGACAGAAGTTTATATTTGTTCATTTTATCTACCATTTCCTTATTATTGACTACTAACTCCCCATTCTTGCTCCTTAGAACACTGAAATTCATTTTCCTTACCCTCTGCCATTTTAAATACCTGTCGAAACTCTTGCTATGCACTTTTATATTCCTTGCTAACTTTCTTTCATAGTCTAATTTTCTCCTCCTGATTAACCTTTTAGTCATTCTCTGCCATTCTTCATATTCTGGCCAATCATCTTAACTACCACTTCTCATTAGCTTGGACCATAATATTAGATGATGGAAACACAATATCTATGACTTAACCAGTTTATGTAAGAGAGGATGTGGATGTGGAGGTGCTGGTGTTGGATTAGATTAGACAAAGTAAGAAATTACACAACACCAGGTAATAATCTGAGGAAGGGTCACCGAACCCAAAACGTTAACTCTGATTTTCTCTTCATAGATGCTGCCAGACCTGCTGATCTTTTCCAGCACCTTCTGTTTTTGTTCCAGGTTATTACCCAACCAACTTATTTGAAATCACAAGCTTTCGCACTGATTCTCTTCAACTGACAAAGGAGCAGATCTCCAAAAGCTTGTGATTTCAAATAAACCTGTTGGACTATAACCTGGTGTCATGTAACTTCCGACATTGTGTAAGGCATGTCTAGGGTGATGGATTTTTTTAATGGAGATGTGTATGTCAGTCATTTTGAACAAAAAATTTCTTGCTTACTGACTGTAGTTTTGAATCAAGTTAAAATCAAGTGGTATTGAGGAAATTAATACTTTCCTTGTGTATTGTCACATTAAGTTTAATGGAGGCTTGATAAGACACTCCATAAATCTATTCAAATGTACAAGATTTTGAAAACTGAGTTTACAATGCACTTTTTAAACAGAAAAATAGAACACAAAAGTTTTTCTGAACCCATATGAAACAGTTTGATCCCATTGTGACTATGGTTTGCAGTTCTGGGCACCAAAAGAATATGAATGCCTTGTGGGGGTTCAGAGGTGATTTACTAGAACACCTCCAGGGATAAGGCATTACAGAGACAATAAAGTTGTCCAAAGATTTAAGAAGCCTAGAGGTTTCAATAGAGGCAAATAAAATTACAAAGGGTTTAGGTAGAATAAATAGGACATGTTTTCAATGGCTGTAGAATTGTTAATCCAGGGTCCCAGATTTAACTTCATTAAAACTGAAAAAGAAACAAGTTTAACACGAGAAAAAACCTTGACACAAATAGTGGATAGGAATTGGAATGCACGCTTTCCCAGATATTGAAGTGAATAGATATTCAAATTGGATTTCAAAAGGAAATTGGATATATACTTGGAAACAAAGATTCAGCAAATGACATGTTTAAGAAAGGCAATGGTAGGATTGACTGGATCTCTTTTCAAAAGAACTGGCAGAGACTTGATGGGTTGAATGTCCTCCTTCCATGCTGCTTTATTCTATTAAAAATGCTTCACAAAGGCATGGGAGCTATCACAGGTTACAAGCTGGTGGGGAAAGAAGATAAGGGCATATAAACAGACAAAACACCAGGGACCATGATTTCTTTCTTTGGCCTTAGTGATCACTAGTGCTCAATTTTTAAACCTATGTCTCCTAAGTTAGGTTTTAGAGACTTGTTAGCTTCTAGATCCAGTTGATTTCCTAACCCCTTTTCCCTGGTGATGCTGTTTGTTTCAAGTTTATCCCTCTCTGTCATTTCCCGATTTGCATTTGTCTTTGGGAAGTTTTCTAAGTGAAGACAGGTACAAAAAAGTCTTATTCAAGATTTTTGTCATTTCTTTGCTTTCCATGATCAATTCCACAGATTCACTCTCTAGAGGACCCACACTAGCTTCAGTTATTCTTTTCTTATTCAAATACTTGTAGAAATATTACAATCTGTTTTTATATTACCAGTTAGCTTTATCCCATACTTTGTTTTCTGCCTCATTATTTTCTTTTTAGTCATTCTTTGCTGTGTGTTAAAGTCTGTCCAATCCTCAGACCTACCACTTGGCTTTGCAGATTTGTATGGTGTTTCTTTCAATTTAAAACTATGTTTAACATCCTTATTTAACCACAAGTAATGCATTTTTCTCATAAAGAGCCTTTCTTTCTCACTGAAATGATTCTTTGCTGAGAGCCACTAAATATTTCCTTGAAAATCTGTCAATGCAAATCCACTGAAACTTCCTTTTAACCTAGTTTCCAAGTCCAACTTAGCCAGCTTAACCTTCATGCCCTCATAGCTACCTTTTTATGGTTTAAAACACTAATCATGAACCCACACTCCTTCTTTACAAACATGTTATGGTCGCAGTCACTTTGAGACTGCTTTAGTGCGTGGATATGACTAATTTTGTCTGATTGGTCATCGGTTGGTCTGGAATTACTTGTTCCCTGGTAGGCTGGAGAAAGTACTCCTGTATGATTTGTTCTGAAGGCAAATTTTCCAGGATATATGGTTATGGACCAGTTCAAACACCGTCAAAATATTTTAAGAAAACCGTCTAAACCCAACATTTTCTTATTTTTACAGGCAAGTGTAAGGTGTTCCAGATGCAATTCAATTGGTCAAACTACCAGGCTGGGAGCAAAACACACTTTATTCTTACAATGCAGTTAAAATACAAAAAACATAAGAATAAACAAAAAGCTTAACTGTAAATCTATTGAAATATCTAACAAGAATATATATATGTTTGCTACTACTACTGATTAGCTGTTCCAAGATAGCAATATCCCATAAATACATTCTTGGCAGAGGCAAATTCAAGAAGATAGATTGCCTCACATGCAACATTTCTCCAGTCCAGGAGGGAGGAAAGAACATCAAGAGAAAACTCGGAGAGAGAGAGAGAGAGAGAGAGTGCTTAAGCATTTTGCTATAGCAGCTTCCAAACCCGACCAGCGACTGAGAGCTAAACTAAAATCATGGTTCTGTAGGAGTTTGACCCCAACTACTCATGCTTTTTTTATCTGCTTATAAAACAAAAGCTACATTGCCAGGGCTCAGGGCAGTCAGCCTGGCTCAAGTTTACAACAGTTGCTTTCAAAAGAAAAAGGGCAGAACAAATCCTTCTTAAAGGCATATCTCACAGCAATATTTGTCAATCTGCTTCTCCCAATCTACACATAGATTAAAGCTCCCCACAATTACTTTGGTATATTTATGTCATGCAGTGCTTATTTGTTCCTCTGTGCTCTGCCCTCCAGTGTAACTACTGTTAGGATGCCAATAAACAAGAAGTCACCTAATATATCTACTATTTCTTATCTCTACCCAAACTGATTCTGTGCTTTGATATTCTAAGTTATGACCATCTCTCAACTGAACTAAGGCCATTCCTAATTAACAGCGCTAAGCCACCACTTTATCCTCGCTTTCTGTAATTTTGGTATGTCAAATGCCCTTCAACATTCAGCTCCCAGTCTTGGCCACCTTTCAACAATCTCCCTGTAATTCCTATCAAGTAATACATGTTTATCTTTATCTGTGCTTCTAATTCATATCTGTTGTGACAAATGTAGTGTGTATTCAGATATAGGGCCTTAAGTTGTGTTTCTTTACTATTTTTACAATCTCAGGCCTTATCTGCCGATGCACTCATACTTGTGTGTTCCGTCCCTTCCTGCCACGCCCTAGTAAACATCACCCAAAGTGCTGCCCTGCTCTATTACTTTGTTGTTACCTTTCACTATATTTCCACCAACTTGATCACTTAGCCTCATTTAGTTCAAAGTCCTCTCTATCACCCTAGTTAGAAAATTCACTAGAATACTGTTCACAGCATGCTTCAGGTATGTGCCACACATTTGATAAAGGTCCTTTTTTTTACGTAACTATGGGATGTGGGTGTCAATGGCTAAGCCAGCATTTATTGTCCATCCCTAATTGCTCATGTAGGCCAGACTGGATGAGGACAGCAGATTTCCTTCCCTAAACGACATTAGAGAATAGATGAGTTTTTATGATAATTAACAGTAATTACGTAGTCATCATAGGTGATATTTAACAAACATGATGAGATAATGGAGGAGTAGGATCTTGTGTTAAGGGAAACTAAAGGTTCTAAGGATCTTTTTTAAATAGTTTTAAGTAATCATCAGAATGTTCAATATTCCTTTACTGTTCTATGTTTAAAGATGGGACCAGCATTGGTTGAACTATAATGAAATGTAACTTCCGTATTAAAGAGAATCAAAACAACTGCGGCAAAAACAAAATAAAGAATTATTATTTTAAGGAATAGGGCATGTACAGGCTTGGTATCAGACAGAATGTATGATTCCCAAAAAAAAGAAATTTTTGTTTGTAGTCGGCAATAAAGTCTTTTCAATATTTAGGAATTGGATAACAAATAATGGGATATGTAAGTTAACTGGGAATGAGTGAGTGAGGGTAGGAGATAGATATAAAGAAAGCACGTGATTATGAACTGGGATTGAAAATTATGGGAACATCTTGTATCCAAGTAAGTTTAGAGAGAATCAGGAAATGTTTATGAAATACTGTGAGCAGTTTTAGGATCCTTATCAAAGGAAAGATGTGCTAGATTTGGAAGAGGTCCAGAGGAGGTTCACAAGAATGTCACAAGAATGAAAAGAGGTTTAAAGAACTGAACTGTAATTGACATACTGACCATCCCAGGGCATTGCAGCTATGAAAGGTGAGGTAAGCAACAGAGTATAACCAAACAGCAGCAACCTATGGAATTTTCTACCACAGAAAGTAATCAAGGCCAAATCATTTCAAGAAGTAGTTCAATATCATACTTGGGGCTAAATGAGTTGAAGTAAATCAGGGAAAAGCAGGAGCAGGCTATTGAGTTGGATAATCTGCCATGATCAGAATGAATGACAGAACAGAAACAAAGGGCCAAATGGCCTAATCCTACTCCTCTCGCACCAAAAACATGTGAGAGGAGCAAATACTCGATAATACAGCTTGACCATTTCTGTTAGATCTGTGAAAACATACCTGCAGTTAAACCCGTCTTGTAACTAATCAGAGTTAACATTTCCGGTCCGGTGAAACGTTAACTCTGATTTTTTCTTCATAGATGCTGCCAGAGCTGCTGAGCTTTTCCAGCAACTTTGTTTTAGTTCCTGATTTACAGCATCCGCAGTTCTTTCGGTTTTTATTTTGTAACCAGTAAAGACTATTTCAGTCCACTTCAGTTATTCTGGGTATTGGTGAGACCTACATCTTTAATGTTGTGTTCACTTATGGTCTCTTATTTAAGGAAGAATGCAAGTATCTTGATGATAGCTCAGTAGAGGTTTTCTACAAAAAATGAACAGATTGTCTAATGAGAGATAAAAGGTACTGCAGATGCTGGAGAATCCGAGATAACAAGGCGTGGGGCTGGATGAACACAGCAGGTCAAGCAGCATCATAGGAGCAGGAAAACTTGACGTTTCGGGCCTAAACCCTTCATCAGAAATGCTTTTGCCTGGAGATGCCGGCGCATTGCTACAAGTGTGTGTTTCAGGAGTCGCAGGGAGAAGCGCTTCTGGAGGGTCTCAATGTTCTGAATGTAGATATTGTCACGGTTGGGGTCAAATTGGGAAGGCTTGAATGTGGATTGTAGTCCATTGGGGATGATCTGGTTCCGTAGGCAGGTACTAAGAAAGGTGATGTGGCTGTGGTACCTGGTTTGCTTCAGGATGTGGTCGAGCAGTTTCAAGGCCGAAGAG
Source organism: Ginglymostoma cirratum (assembly GCA_024137785.1). Lineage (NCBI taxonomy): Eukaryota > Metazoa > Chordata > Chondrichthyes > Orectolobiformes > Ginglymostomatidae > Ginglymostoma > Ginglymostoma cirratum. The sequence continues at coordinate 40,770,373 of JAHRHZ010000266.1, forward strand.
GTGATGAAAGAGTTGCAGTGGGAGAGATTCCCTGAGGTTTGTCCGGAGGGAGGAGGGTAACTTCTTCAGGGTAGGCATCCTTAGAAGAGGCTTCGCAGTGGGGTTAAAATTGTATCAGAGATAAAAGGTACTGCAGATGCTGGAGAATCCGAGATAACAAGCATGGGGCTGGATGAACACAGCAGGTCAAGCAGCATCATAGGAGCAGGAAAACTTGACGTTTCGGTCCTAAACCCTTCATCAGAAATGCTAATTGTCTAATGAGGATGGGTAGAATGGTCTAGGTTTGTATTCACTGGGGTTTGAAAGGGTTTGGGTTGATTTGAGTAAGGTACATGGATCTTGGCAGTGTGGGTGTTTTCTCTGGTAAGTGAGTGCAGGATTAAAAACATTAAAATTATTGGAAGGAGATTACCCTGGAATTCTATTTTCAAATTTAGAGCTTTATACATTTAACTGGGAGAATATGATGAATCACACAATGTTTCTAGGATTATGTGAGGATCAAACATGAAGGTATTTTTCAAACTCAACCTTTTAGGCTAGTGAAGTGAGGAAGTTTTTCTCTCAGAAGGTTGTACGATTTTGGAACTCTCTGCCTCGGAAGGCAATGGAAGCAAGTCCATTTGAATATTTTAAAAGCATAAGTAGATGGATTATTGTTAAACAGGAATATCAAAAATTTCCAGTGATAAATGGGAATGTAGAATTCGAAATGTGAACAGATCAGCTATCAGCTGAGCTGGCTTGAGGGGCCAAACTACCTCTGCTCCTATTTCACATGGTCATATGTTCATAATTCCAGACAATGTCAGGACTGGGACCTGAGTCCAAAATTCATCTCATTGATTTCAGTTGCCACTACAATTTCGTTCTGTAGGGCACCAACTGCATTTCATCCCTGACTCAAGCTAAACGAGGCTGCTCACAGCTTTGGTCTCATTTTTACTTCTGAGATAAGACTCTGACCAGTTGCCTGCCTCATCGCTAAGACTGCTTAATCCCCCCTTGGAAAGTCACCTCACTATTCATCCTTCTTTCAGATGTTGCTGAAATTTTCATGCAAGCTTTTGTTAACTCCAGATATGACTACTCAAGTGCCCTCTGGACTACTCCAAAATTCTATCCTCTGGGGCCTTGAATTCATCCAAAACTCTGTGCTGATCTTCTAACTGACTAAGTCCCATTCCCCTATCATCCATGTGCTCACTAGTTTACATCAACTGCTGGTTAAACCGTACTTAATTTAAAATCAACATTCTTGTTTTCCCTAGGGTGTGTAATCTCTTCCAGTTGCATAACCCCCAAAGGATATTTATGCTCCACTAATTCTGTCTTCGTGAGTATTCCGGTCTTGAGCGCTCCATCGTTGATGTCTGTGCCTTCAGTTGCCAAGGCCATAAACTCTGAAATAGCCTCCCTGACATTTTACCTTTATCTTCACTTTACAATTGACCCTAAAACCTACCTTCTTGAATACTGTGTTGATCATCTGCTCCGTATATGACTTGGCACCACACTTTGCTTTATGTTGTTACTGGGGAGCACTTCTGGGATGTTTTATTATTGGGTGCTACATAAAGACAAAGAGTTGTTGGTGTTTCAGTTAATAAAATTTAACTATCCAAAAAAATACTACTCCGGCTCGTTCCTCTTTCCTACCACCTGGGTAAAATCTGCATTCCCAGTGCCTTGCCTCATAATCCAGGTCATAATGTCAATCCATTTCCTGAATCCACTAAATTATAAGCATCCGCAGAAATAAGCACAAAATCCAACTAACTGAAGAATGTTTCTTTAATTGAATAACAAAATTCAACAAAATATTCTAAAAACGTGTAGTTTTTCTGCAACGTTTTTGTTACTTTGAAGCAACTAAGAAGGGAGAAGAAAAAACTTCTGTTTAAATATAACCTTTTACAATCTTGGGATGTGTCAAAGCACTTCATACTTGATTAAATAATTTTGAAGTGTAGTTTACTCTTGCAGGGCAACACAGCAAACCCATATTCACAGAGCAAATTTCCAAACAGCAATGTGGTAAATGACTGCATTATTTGCTTTTGGTGACACTGGTTGAGGCATAAATATTTCCACAATTACAAGGAATTTTCTCTGCTCCCCTTGAATACTGCGATTGAATCTTTTACATCATCCTAAGAGAGTAGACAGGACCTTGGTTTGCTGTGTGATCTGGATGATGGCTTTTTCTCAGCACTCCACTGGAATGACAGACCAAATCTTGTACTCAAGGCTCCAGAGTAGGGCTGGAATCCAAGGTATTTTGACTCAGACGTGAGGGTGCTCCCACGAAATCAAGGCTGAAGCTTAAGGGCAGAATTGCTGACATTTTATCACATTCAAGAACTTGAAACGTCCATGGAATATTCCAGCAGTGGGTCAGGAAATGGTACTGAAAGAATAGATAGAATCTAAAGTCAGAAAGGTGCAGCATCCCAATCGCATATATTCTTTAAAGCACAGAGTGAAAAGGGTGAGAAGTATACTTGATCTTTGTGATTCCAAAATTCGCACCATGCCAAATCCATTAGTGTTCTGATACTTTGAAAATTAAAAGTGGATCATGGATATACAGCAAATGTTGCAATTTTTGTGCTCAGCATATAGTATGGTTAAATGGTCACTTCATCTTCATATCAGTAAGTTAAGTGTAGCAGAACAATGTTGTGATCCCAGAATATTAGCTGAAATTTTATGTCCCTCCTTAGCCAGACACTCCCACTTCTCGATGGCAGGCTGTCAGGTGGAACAGGGGTCTTAAAATTGGCTGAGATGTTCGGGAGGCACCATCACCATCACCATCACCATCACCATCACCATCACCATCACCAATTCTCCTTGATTGGCATTATATCAGTGGTGGAGGAGGCATTGATCAATGTGTCAACTCTGGACCAAATAAGGCACCTAAGTGGCCAATTAATGGCCTCTTAAGGGTTTCTTCCTGCCAGCAGCAGTGTTGTCCATACCATGTGGTGAGGCTGCTAGATAAACTTTGATGGATTATTCAGGACTGGGGGTGTCACTTCTGTTCTCAGATTTTGTGCTGAAAGCCCAAGCCCATGGTACTCTCCATACCGAGGTATTAGCCCCACCCTCACAAACGTGCCTCTCCAGTATTACTGGAAGCTGCCAGAATGGCCCCACCAAAACCGTCAGAGAGCCCTTGTTACCTGGATCCAATGATGACCCTTCACAGAAGTTGGCTGCCGTCCCAGCATTGGCCACAATTCCTGGTGGTGCTGTTGGGACTGAAGAGTTGCTGCAAATGATATTGGTCTACAGCTGTCAGAGGCTGGATTTCTTCTCAGACAAGTGTCGGGATCAAGCCTCTGCCTGAGCTAGTTAGTAATTGATATGCATAGTTATACCATTCCAATAGTTTTCATGTTTTTTCTTTTGTTTTATGAACAGTTTTTTTTTGTTAGAAATACATTGGTAGCCCCTTATAAATATATTCACTTATTGACTTCATGACAAACAAAAAAAACAGAAAAATTATGTTCTATAAAGCTAGGTCTCACTCCAAGATCTAACTTGTTCTATACTACCATAAGCGAGGATTGTCACATAAATTTCCATCTATTATGATAGATTGCAATACATGTGTTTTTGTACAAGGTTAGAAAGGCAGTAACGATTTTAACTAACTACTGATCATATACAGAATAGCTTAATAGCCAAAGTACACTTCAAATGGACAGAAAGATTTTTAATTCATTCATGGGATGCGACGATGCAGGCAGGGGCAGCATTTATTGTCCAATCCTAATTTTCTTTGGGAAAAAAATTTCTTAGAGTAAAATGACATAGGATCACTGGACTCAAAATATTAACTGTTTTCCCTCCACAGATGTTCCCAGGCCTGCTGTATTTCTCCAGCACTCTCTGTTTCTGTTTCATCCACTTAAAGCATCTGCCTTCATAAAAACAAGTATAAAAATACTCCAAGAAATAGTATAGAATCTAAAACCTAGTCCTAATGAGGAACTGTAAGATATTAATATTAGTTGAAAAAAAACTAACTCTAGAGAAATTAATAAGACTTAGAGTGGGTGAATCCCCTGGAGCTGATCATTTACGTCCCAGAGCATTGGAAGAGGTGTTATAGAGGTACTCAATGCATTGGTTGTCATCTTGGTGAGCAGCCTCTTGAACTACAGTAGTCCTTTTGGTATCAGTGAACCCACAATGCCAATGGGGAATGAGATCCAAGATTTTGACCCAGTGACACTGAAGGAATGGCAATATATTTTCAAGTCAAGATGCTGAGTGACTTGGAGGAAAACATGCTGGAGATAGTGTTCCCATGTATCTGATGCCCTTGTCCTTCTACATGGTAATTGTCAAGGATTTAAAACAAGCTATCCAAGGAGCCTCGGAGAATTTCTGCAATGCATTTTGTAGATGGTGCACACTGTTTACTCTAGTGGCTCTGTTAGACTGCTTGGTATCTCTGTCTTAAAACCTCTCTTCAAAAAAATCCAGGATAAAATAACCTCTTCAAACCCTAGTATCGTCACATTATCTTATGCTGTCAAGGATTCCAGAGTGATAATGTTCTCTGTCTACCATGCTGAGGTCCTCATTCTCACCAGTATTCAATGCTTTGTCTAATAACAACTCTTCAAACTCACAAACTACTTTCTTAATTAGTATGAGAACATAAGAACTGGGAGCAGAATTAGGCGGTTGAGCCCATTAAGGCTGCTCCAACATTCAACAAGATCATAGCTGATCTTTTCCTTCAACAGCATTTTCCTGTACTATCCCCATATCCCTCAAACTTTTTATTGTGTAGGAATCTATCAACTTCGGTCTGTAACATGCCAAGCCTCCAGAACCCTCTGGGGCTGAGAATTCAAAGAATCACCACATTCTGAGTGAAGAAATTTCTCTTGTTCTCAGACTTAACTGTCTGCCATTATTCTGAGACTATATCCCTTGGTTCAAGACCATCTCACTCATGCCCTCCACAAGCTCAAGGGAAACATCCTTCCTGCATCCACCCTGTCAATCATGTGAGAATCTAATAGGTTCAAACGAGATCACCTCTCATTTTTTTTTAAACTCCAGGGATAGAGGCCTAACCTGTTTAACATTTCCTGGTAAAACAATCCATCCATCCAAGGGATTATTTGGTGAACTTTGGTTGCACACACACTGTGACGAGTATATCTTTTTGTAGGTTAAGAGACCAAACTGCACACAGTACCCCAAATGTGGTCACACCAAAGCTCTATAAAATTGCAGTAAGATATCTTTGTTCCTATTCTCAAATCCTCTCAGTATAAAGGTCAACACACCATTTGGTACAATTGCTTACTGTACATGCATGTTAAATTTTAGTGAGAAGAAAGAAGGATACCATGTCTCCTTGAGATTTAACATTTCCCAGACTCTCACAATTTATGAAGTACTCATTATTTTCTAACCAAAGTGGATACCTCATATTTCTCCACATTGTATTATATCTGCCAAGTTTTTGCCCACTCACTTAACTTCTCCAAATCTCCTTGAAGTATTTTGCACAAGCCATACGCCCACCCAATTTTGAAAATAGTAAATTTAATCCCCACATCCAAATTTTTGACGTAGATTGTAAATACTTAGAGCCCAAGAACTGATCCCTTCATTCCACCAGAAACACTCAAGAGTTTATAAAATTTGGAAAGACGACAACTAATGCATTGACAACCTCTGTAACACCTCTTCTATTGCTCTAGGATGTAGATTATCATCCCCAGGGGAATTCATTCACTGTTAGTCCTATTAATTATTCTAGAGCTAGCTTTTTTTTAACTAACATTAATATTTTGCATTTCCTCATGACCACTAGTTTTTAGATTTTCCATTTTTTCTTGGAGTATTTTTATATTTGCTTTTATGAAGAAAGCTACTTTAAGTAGTTGAAACAAAAACAGAGAGCGCTGGAGAAACATAGCAGGGCTGAGAATATCTGTAGAGGGAAAACAGAATTAATATTTTGAGTCCAGTGATCCCTTTACATTTTACTCTAAGTATTTTTTTGTTTTCTCTGTTGGTTATAAATTCCCCATTATTATAAATTATACTGCATCTGCCTGTAATGGGCACACATTTGTTTCACGAATGACTTAATTTTTATATACTTTCAGAAGCTTTTACACTCTATTTTTAAGTTTCTCACTAGTTTTCTCTTGTATCCTGTTTGCCACATCTTAATCATTTTCTTGGTACTTCTCTAAAATCCTCCCAATCTTCAGACTTCTCATTTTTTCAGCAATTTTATTGTCCTTTCCGTTTGATCTAATACAATACTTGATTTATTTTGTTAGTTGCAATCAAAATTATTTCTTTGTCATTTTTCTTTCCATTATAAGAGTATAAATTCATTGAAAAGCTAGGTATTAGTTAGTTCCTGCTATCCATTGCTTGTGTATCATCATACCTTTTAATATAATTTTCAATTCAACATAGCCAATTTGCCCCTCATATCTTCATAGTTTCCTTTGTCATCCTCCACAATATTAATATTAGATTTGCCCTGTTCTATATGTAGGTGGAATCCCCCGTGCTTACTGCAATACCCTTGTTACAAATACCTTGTATTGCCTGATTTACAATAACAACTTACATTATCCCAGTTATTTGGTGGCCCATAAAGAACCCCCACAAAATCTTCTGTCCCTGCTGTTTAGTGGTTGCACCTAAACTGATTCTACATCTCTCTTTGCAGTAATGATGACTTATTTAAAGAACAGAGTTACCCCACTACATATTTCCAACTTCCTGCCTTTAGCTAAATGTCACAAACCCTCGGATATTCAGATCTCAGTTTTAGATTTCTTGTACCGATGCCTTTGTAGTGGCTAATAGGTCATACATATGAATTTTTATTTGAGATAACAATTCATCATTTTCAAGCTAATGCTGCACACATTCATATAAACAGCCCTTAATTCAGATTTCTTTTTACTGTTTTAGCAAGTTCTGTCCCTATTTACCCGCATGCTGTTAAGTTTGCAATCTTTGTTACTTCCTGCCATACTCTGATTATCTTATTGCTACCTTGAGCTATTGCCTTGCAAAATCCCTTAGATTTACTCAATCTTACCCTTCATGATCCCTACTACCCACTATTTAATTTAAATTCTTCATTACTTCCCTCGTTAGTCAACTCACTAGAACATCAATTCAACCACAGCTCAAGTGAAGTCCATTGCGATGGTACAGCTCCCACTTTCTTGGTCCCCCACTCTAGTCTTTGAACTATGGATTCATCAATCTAATCTTCTTTACCCTTTACTCATTTGCATGAGGCTCAGTAATAGTCCAGGGATTGTTACCTTTGAGGGTCTTTTTTTATACAGGGCCTAACTTTGTATATTGTCTATTCAAACCTCATTCCAAGACTTACCCATACCCCTGTTGCCTCATGTTAACTGGATCCTTCTCCTGATTCCAATTTTCCTGGGAAACAACACAGCCATTTGAATTCTCCGTCTTAGCTGCGGAGAAAGTTATTCTAACTAGATTATCCTCCAATAATATTACCATTTTTTTCAATTCCCATGAATTACAATGTTGCCATAGTTAGTCAGCTCACACACTGCAGTCGTCATTCTCGCAATCTGCAAGAACATTGAGTCTGTTGGACTCCACTCCCATCTTCATGACTCTCCTACTTTCCTTACTCATAGTTACATTCTCCTGCCCTGTCCGCTCAGCGCACCTCAAGGTAACAGTTTCCTTCCCTAAAGGACATTAGTGAACCAGATAGTTTTTTATTTCTGAAAATTGAAAATGGATTCACGGTAATGGCTAGAAACCTTAATTCCGGATTCTTATTGAATTCAAATATCACCATCTGTCGAGGTAGGATTTAAGTCAGGTTCCCAGGACATTACCTGACTCTCTGGATTGATAGTCCAGCAATAATACCACTAGGTCATTGCCTCCCCATATCAGGAAGTTTCTGCTTCCTGATCTGTCACTCCTGATAGGTCTTCACTCAGCTTCCAGCTCAAAAACTTCGGGTACAATTTTCAGCTCCATGGAACTGGTGAGGAAAACGGCATGAAGGGTAAATAATTGGGTGTACGAGATAACAAGCGTGGGGCTGGATGAACACAGCAGGTCAAGCAGCATCATAGGAGCAGGAAAACTTGACGTTTCGGGCCTAGACCCTTCATCAGCATCTGCAGTACCTTTTATCTCTGATAAATAATTGGGTGTGTTGGCTTGGGATAAAGACTTGAGCACTTCCCATGAACTCACCAATTAAGTCCTGGGTTGGAAGATCCATAGGCAATCTTTTCAACCATGCACCAACTAAGGCCTTTAGTTGATCAAGCAAAGGCCTCTGAAGGGCCTCAAACCACCACCATCCCAAATAACTGCCTTCCTGCAAGTGAGATAAGTGGCTGTTTTCCTGATAAGGAAACCAGGGTGACCTGCTTGCTGGTGGGTTAAGTTCTTGAACCTTTGCGGTCCATCTGGAATTGATGGAGTTAGTGAGGATGATAAATGGCTTTGGGATCCCAATGAGCCTCCCTGTTCCTATCAGTGAACAATTCCTTCTTCCAAGACAAGGAGGCCAGAAAATTCTTTCTCTTCAGATCCTTATCCAAGAACACGTTCAAAAGCACAAAGGTTTGACAAGCCGTGTAATAACCACTCTCATGGCACCACAGCCTCGAAGTAACACAGACTTATCAAGCAATGTGAAAGTTACCATTAACCAGAAACTGTACTGGACAAGCGTCTAAATACTGTGGTTCTAAGAGTAGATCAGAGCCTATGAAGTTTGCAGAAAGTAACTCATCTCCTGTGCTCGCAGTTTAGTAGAATACTCCCCATTTTCCGGATAGGTGCAACTCCAACAACACTCAAGAAGCTTTCCACTACTTAGGACAAAGTAGTGTGCTTGATTGTCGTTTCATCCACAAACATCAACATTGATTCTCTTCACCACTGACACAAACACGGCAATGTGTACCATCTTCAAGATGTACTGCAGAAATTTGATACTGGTCCTCCAACAACAGCTTCCTAACCCAAGATCGCTATCACCGAAAAAGGACAAGGGCAGCAAATACATGGAAATACCACAGTCTGCATATTCCCCTCCAAGACACCTGATTTGGAATTGTATCGCGGTTACTTTGCTGTTGCTGGGTCAATGTCGTGGAACTCCCTTCCTAATAACATTGCTAGAGACTCTATACCTAAGTACTGTCACTGTTCAAGAAAGCTGGTCACCACTACATTCTCCAGAGCAATTAGGAGTTGGGATATAAATTCTGCCCCAGCCAACAATGTGAAAAGTGACACACGTATGTCCTGTACATGAAAAATAGGAGAAATCCTATTTACCTAAAATTGCTCCATCAGTCTACTCTCAATCATCAACAAAATGATGGAAAGTATCATCAACAGTGCTGTCAAGCTGGACTTGCTGAGCAATAGCCTGATCACTGATACACTGTTTGGATTCCAACAGAGCCACTCAGTTACTGACATTATTACATCCTCTGCTCGACCATGGAAAAATCCAGAGCTGAAATCCAGAGGGGAGCAGAGAATGGCTGCCTTGATATTTTACCAAGTGATATCAAGAAGCCCTAGCTAAACTAGAGTCAATATGAATCAGGGAAAACTCTTTGCTAGTTGAAGTCATACCTAATGCAAAGGGAAGTGGTCATGGTTATTGGAGGTCAGTCACCTCAGTTCCAGGTGATGTCTACAGAAGTTTCTTATAGCCGTGCCTAGGCCCAACCATTATGACCTGCGCTCCTTTTAACCTCTTATCTATCTTCCTTTTAAGGTTTGCTTACAATTGCACATGTACAGCACTATTTGTGACCCTTCAGATACTGAAACAGTCCATGCTCAAATGCAGTGAAACCAGGACAATGTAAAAATTTGGCCAGACAAGTCCAAGTAATGTTTACACTACACAAGCGCCAGGCAATGGCCATCTTGAAGAAAAGAGAATCTAACCATCACCTGATGGCATTCAATGCATTGCCATCTTTGAATTCCCAACTTTCAACATTGTTGACAGAAACTGAAATGAACTTATCATATAATAATAAATATAGTAGCTGCAAGAGCAGGTCAGAGGTTATGCATCTTGCAGTGTGTAACTCACCTTTTTATCCCTGAAAACCTGGCCACCATCTTCAGGGCTTAATTCAGAAGTGTTATAGAATATTCCCCACTTGCCTGGATGGGTGCACCTCCAACAACACTTAAGAAGCTTTACACCATCCAAGCCAAAGCAGCCCACTTGGATGGCATCACATTCACAAATATTCAGTCCTTAATGATGCTCAGTAGCATCAGTGTGTACCAGGTACAAGTTGCACCAAGGCTACTTAGACAGCACAATCCAAACCCACAATCACTACCATCTAGATGGACAAGGACAACAGATACGTAGGAACACAATCATCTGCAAGTTCCATTTAGATAAATGTGAGGTGTTGCATTTTGGTAAGGCAAACCAGGGCAGGACTTATACAGTAAATGGTAAGGCCCTGGGGGAGTGTTGTCAAACAAAGAGACCTTGTGGTGCATGTGCATAGTTCCCTGAAAGTGGAGTCGCAGGTAGACAGAATGGTAAAGAAGGATTTTGGCATGCTTGCCTTCATTTGTCAGTGCATTGAATTTAGGAGTTGGGATATCATTTTTTGGCTGTACAGGACATTGGTGAGGCCACTTTTGGAATACTGCCTTCAATTCTCATCTTCCTGCTATAGGAAAGATGTCAAACTTGAAAGGGTGCAGAAAAGATTTACAAGGATGTTGCTGAGACTGGAGGGTTTGAGCTATAGGGAGAGGCTGAATAGGCTGGGGCTTTTTTCTCTGGAACATCGGAGGCTGAGGGGTGACCTTGTAGAGGTTTATAAAATCATGAAAAGCATGGATAGGGTGAATAGTCAAGGTGTTTTCCCCAGGTTAGGGGAGTCCAAAACTAGAGGGCTGAGGTTTAAGGTGAGAGGGAAAAGATTTAAAAGGGAGAGGGTGGTGCATGTGTGGAATGAGCTGCCAGAGGAAGTAGTGGAGGTAGGTACAGTTACAACATTTAAAAGGCATCTGGATGGGTATTCGAATAAGAGAGCTTTAGAGGGATATGGGCCAAATGGAGGCAATTGGGATTAGATTAATTTAGGAAATATAGTCAGTGCAGACAAGTTGGACTGAAGGGTCTGTTTCCATGCTGTATAACTCTATGACTGTTTGACCATCCTGAGTTGGAAATATATCGTTATTCCTTCAGCATTGTTGGGTCAAAATCTTTGAATTCCCTCCTTAACAGATTTGAGTGTATCACATGGACTGGAGTGGGTCGACAAAGCGGCTCATCATCATTTTTACAAAGGCAACAAGCATGGGCAAGAAGTGTTGGTCCTACCACTGATGCCCAAATCTCATTAATGAATAAAAAGGGATGGCATCTGCTTCCCATGTATGAATTTAAATAACAACACTGAGTTAATCTGGTTGATCTGAAGAATTAGATCCCAAAATGAATACCATTTCTTTCTCGCATCACCTCAGCAGATTTTCTATGGCATATCTCATCTAAAAGTGGGATGCCACTCAGTCAGCAAATAATAACAAATATAATTAGGAATGCTACATTTTTAACAAGTCTTGACTAGATTAGAGGTATGTCAAGCAGATTTTATTTTTCAAAATGAATGGAATAATGTGATAGTCCGACATTTTGAAAGTGACTCAGAATAACTTATTTTTTAAATGTTACAAGCAAAAGTTAGCCATTGGTTAAATTGAGCCAAAATAAATGTTCCTTGCTTAAAGGGGAAGATTAAATTTAATTTTAGAGTTTCTAATAAAGACAAGAATGAACGTAAGGTTTTTTAATATCTTCCGAGTAAATACGCAAATTTTCACTTTATTAACTCATGGCAAAGACATTCTAGCAGCTGATAAGTCCAAGAGAAGGACAAAGCAGTATTCTCAATTTTTTACCTCTCCTCCAATTCCTAACATTAACATTACAAGTTTCTTGCTGTTCACACATACCATATCATGAACCAAACAATGCGGAAGTAGAGAAACTCCTAATTGAAAAAATTGTTAAATATTGGAAAATCATAGCACATCTCGTAATTGTTGCACAGTATAATTATTTGTGATCATAAGGCGGTTAAGTAATTAAGTGACTTGAATTGCAGCAGTCATTAAAAAGTTGAGATTAACCACAGCGTAGTAAGATAATGTCGTTCCTGTTGGACATATAAATCACTCGCCCTGGCTTTGAGCAGGATGAAGAAATAGAAACTGTTTACTTATGTAATTATTGAAGTAATGTGAATTTACACAAGCACTTCCAATCAGTTCATCAAATATTTAACGGACCATCTAAACTAGTTCATGTATTATTTTAATTATTATCGTTGGTCTGAAAGAAATTTCCAGCATTTGATTAACACAGATGCAGAAGTGAAGATATGCATAATTGTATAATGTTCATATATCAGAACAAGAGGATATGAACGTCTCCAATTCTGAATATTGCCTCCACTTTAATACCCTATGCAATCATAAATTCTTCATCGGTATATCCAGCACTGAATGGCACACCATTATTGGGGTGGTGGGAGGAGATTGAGGTCATGGTAACCAAGCTGAATCATAATTTGAGCAGCGTCCATGTGAGCACTTTGCTGTAAGAAGCATGATATAGTTATTTGGAACAGAATTCACGCTCAATTTTCCCTTAGCTTCATAGCTTGGAAATAATAAATTCAATTGTGGCTACTACAGTCACGAAGCGTAAGTGTGCACAACCTTGGTTTTTGTTTGCCCTTGATCTGAACTTCAAACCCTATCACCATGACTACCTTTCATTGCAGCAATATCAGCTGCTTCTGTGCTTACCACCTTCGCCATTACTGAAACATTTTTGCTTCCTTACCCATAGACTCACATTCCCCAATATGCTTGTTGGTGACCTCTCACATAACCAACACAGATGTCAAATATCCCAGAAGTCTGCTACACATGTCTTATCCCAAGTTAACCGCCATTGAGCTATTTAACCATCATTGAGTTATCATCCCGGTTATAAGCAACACAACCTCTCTCTTCTCATGCATCATTTTCAAAAGATTCCTACAAATATTTTTATGGCTTCATTCAATTATGTCACGATAACCTCCACCAATGTTTATCTTTTGCTCTCTTGAGTTCAAACATAACTACTCACTCTTCATCTGTAACCCCATTAGTGAAAAAAAAATCAGCTACCATAGCCTTATGCTTTGAAAATACTCTCCTGAATCCCAAATTAGTTTATTTTGTTCCATCTTCACAAATCACTTCAATAGTTTACAAATTTGAGTTCAGCTTCCACTTGCCCCCTTCCTTTTGTTCTGATTTATGCTCGATCCTGATTATTACATGGTCTTGTGAAACGCTTTGAGATAGTTTGTAAGTTTAAAGGATATGAATAAGATTAAATTGTTTTAGTTATACAATGGGAGATACATTCAGGTTAGTTCAGGCTGGACAGCTAGTATGTAGTTTGGAATAATGCCAATAGCATAAAGTTCACCTTATGGGTAAGGTAAGGTAGATTTGGAGCCTGTCCCATAGTAACATCATGGCATTGTTTGGCAATCTTCAAATGAACAATAGTGATACCTGGAAAAAAATGAAACAAAACTAAAACATAAACATTCAACACATAATATTTTTGGAACGAAAAACAGGATTAAGGTGGGTAATTTTAACACCCAAAAAATAGATGGTGAGGTTCTAATATTTTAAAAATTTCAAGCCAACCAGAACACCCTGCCAATCCATCAAAGGTGAAAAGGGAAGTATGTAATAAACCAGTGGTGGAAGGGGTAGAGGTGTGTTAGTTATGGTATAATAATGGGGCAGAATTTCTCATAGTTAATCTCTCTTTCAGGCACTGCTTGCAGGCCAAGAGGAGCTGGAGCACTTTCCAAAATTGCTTGCTATCTCATCAAACTTGCTTGCTTCAAATTAGACATTCCAAGATCAGAAATTTGGTAAGCCATGTAAAGATGCTCCTGGATCTCTTCTGACCATTCTGATAAAAACACTACTGTATATTTTATCATCGAACTTGTAATGTTTTAGTTTGTTTTTCTTTTATTACCATTGTTCAGTAGACAGTAAGACTGTACCTCAGTCTTGCATGCAGTGGATCATAGGGATCAAGTGAATGATGCTAATATTTTATTGTGTCACTGAAGTGGTTTCATAGGCAGGATGTTTAGAAAATAAATATTTTCAGAAAATCAAATATAAAATATTTTATCTGACTTGTATTGCATCTAAAGCAAAAGAAGTGAATTACGGATTTTGACTTTAACCAAAAATTTATCCTTCAATGTAAACAAAGCTTAATCATTAATACATTCCCTCATATTTTAGGGCATATTTATAACATGTTTTGAGTGAAAAGATTGTAGAAATTACTTTTTTCAAAAGTTTCTTAACGAGACTGACCTCATCATTGTAGCTGAATATGCGTTTTGTCCCATCTGTTTATGATAAGTCTTTCATAGCGCGGCCAGAATATATAAAATTCAAGAAAATATTAACCTGTCAGAAAATGTCAGAATTTCTTTTCACACTTTCACAGTAGGACAATTCTTTCAGAATTTTCCATGTTCATATAAGTCTTTTGTCCAATGCTTGCTTTTGAACATTTTTCAGAAAAATGTAAATAAAGAAACTGTACTTAATCTAACAAATGCAAATTTAATATTAATATTTATAAAAATTGGTGGCAAAACATTAGGTGGGCAGCATTCTAGTCATCATGCAACTAACAGATATATTTTCTTAAAACATCATTGATGATAAGAACCCATGCAGGTGTAATAATCAGATTGATACCTCTTTTACATCACGTAAGGTGAGGTGGTGCCTTGTTGTATTATCACGAGGCTTTTAATCCAAGTAATGATCTGGGATCCTGTGTTCAATAAAAAACTGGAATTAAGAGTCTTGTGATGATCACGAAACCATTGCTGACTTTTTTGAAAAAAAACCCATCTGGTTCACCACTGTCCTTCAGGGAAGAAAACTGCTATCCTTACCTGATCTGGCCTACATGAGACTCCAGACCCACACCAATGTGGTTGACTCTTAACAGACCTCTGGGCAATAAATACTGGCCTAGCCAGTGACACCCACATTTTGTGAGTGAATAAAAGACATATTGTGAATTCCAAGTCTAAAATGAAAAGCCAGGCTTTCTGCTGGGTATTTTTTTTGCTGATAAGTAATGTTCCTGAGACTGGAGATTACTCTTGTGTTTATTCTCTGCAATACCTCTAGAGGTTAAAAGTCTCTTTTATTCAAGAAGAGGTCTGACTACAGCCTTTATGGTTTGTCAGTTACTTCCTGGAACTGGTATTCTATTGCTTTGGATACGTTCAACATCCTTTTGATATTTTTGATCAATGCTATCTGTGAGTTGGACATCTTTGATGTAGAGTCCATTAGGATTTCTGGGTTTCCATCTACTTCATGCACAGCTATTTGCAGCAATAAGCATGTAGTACGTGCATTATTTTATTTCCTTTGTAGAACTTTACATTCATCTTTAATATAGCTTCCTTGTCATTGCCCTGGAAAAGTGTTCCACTCATCTTTGAGGTAACTTCTTTAATTTATGAACCCTGCCTAATCTGCTTTCATCTACGAAAGTGATCCCTGTAAATTGAGTTTGTGAGTTTTGGTCATTTATGTAAATTAGAAACAGTGGTGGTCACAAAATTTAACCCCGAGGCACCCCACTCAGACATGGCCCATTTAACAAATAGTCAGCATCTTCTACCTTACCAATGTTTTTATTTTAATTAATTCATACCATGTGGCAAGGTCAAAATATATTTCCCATCCCTAATTGTCCTTGAGAAGTGGATGGTGAGTTAAATTCTTGAATGCAACTGTATGTTTTGCTGGACAAACTCGGATGGCAGTTAAGAGACAATCACATTGCTGTAGGTCTGGAGTCAATATAGGGAAGACTATATACTGATAGCAAATTTCCCTGAAGGACATTAGAAAACTTGGTACATTATTCGAACAAATTGTTTTCTGGTCACTGTTACTGAGGAAAACTTTTTTTTTGTAATTCCAATTGAATTTATTGATTAAATTGAAACATCCAACCCTGCCAAGATTGGATTTGAAGACTTGTTTCTAGAGCATTAGAACTGAAACACAATCTCTATGCTACCATCTGATGGTTAATAGATTATACAATAAGATCATGCTAAACGATGTTACAGTTAATTGGTTTCATCATTTTCTATGAAATGCTATAAGACCAATGGAACTGTAAATGGCTGGTGCAGTTTTGTCCCCAGGAACCCACCTGTTTCCCAAGTATCCTTCATAATGACAGTCAATACTTCACAAATCATTTCAGCAGTCTCTTTCAACACCTTGGGATAAATATATCTATTCCCATAAATTTACTAATTTTATGCCTGGTTATCTCTAGTATTGCTATTTAATTTAAAACAAAGTAAAATTTTACTTGTTTTTTTTGGAAAAGGCATGTTGCTCATACGTCTAAAGGAAGTATTCTTTTATAATATTTACTATTTCATGCTTATCCTCAGTTTCAGCTGTGTTTACATCTTTATGGTTTTCACCTTTTCTCTGACTCTCGCTGATAAAACATTTCACTGTTCCAGTTATTCTCAACGACAATGCTTTTGAGCAGGTGTTCTTTTTCTCCCTTTAATTGCTTAAGTGTTTACAACACATAAACAAGCCACTGCACCTAATTGACCTATGCTAGTGTTTATATTCCACAGAAGTCCCCTCCTATTCTAATTGGTCTTCTGTCTCTTAATAATGGTTTATGGTGCAGTTGTCAACTGTTGGGCTCAAGGAGCCCAACTCTGGCATGGCAATCATAGAAATATAACATGGAAAATAGGAACAGAAGTTGGCCATTTGGTTCTTCAAGGCTGTTCTTTAATTTAATATGATCCAACTCAGTACCGTGTTCCCATTTGCTCCACATACCCTTTGATTCCTTTTATCTGAATAATTATATCAAACCTCTCCTTGAAAACATTCAATATTTGGGCCTCCGCTGATTTTTGTGACAAAGAAGTCCACAGGCTCACCACACTCTGAGTGAAGAAGTTTTTCCTCACATCAATCCTTATAATCTACCCCATGTCCTTAAACTGTGACTTCTGGTTCTGGACATCCCATTCATCAGGAACATACTTCCTGCATTCACCCTATTTAGTCCTGTTAGAATTTTGTACATTTTGATGAGATCTTCCCTCATTCTTAATGAATAAGGCAGAAGATTTTTACTGAGGTAACAAGGCATAGAGCTGGATGAACACAGCAGGCCAAGCAGCATCGGAGGAGCAGGAAGGCTGATGTTTCGGGCCTAGACCCTTCTTCAGAAG